>JAGKTI010004083.1:40547-52656 GCA_018397915.1 Birgus latro | reverse complement strand
CTCTCTCTCTCTCTCTCTCTCTCTCTCTCTCTCTCTCTCTCTCAATAGATTTTCAGCTGGAGGATAGGTTTGGTAGTGAAGGGGTCTGTTTTGCTAACCCTTGAAGTTTGAGGTGTCTCTGAGATGCATTAAACCATCAAGATAGCTACTAAGATTGGGATTTATAAGATGTCACTGACTTTATGAAGGAGGTTAATCCTTGGATGGTTGGAAGATTCCTTGTCATGAATAAAATCATCTGGTGTCAGCCAAAAAAAAAGGAGGGGGGGGGAAGATTAGTTATCACCTTAGGTTTAAAAGTTATCCCATCTTCATAAGTTTTATTAACTGAAGAAATTATTTTTTTTTGTACCTGAAAATCAGAGGTAGATAGATAGAGATAGAGAGAGAGTGTGAGTCATGTGAATTGCGTAAGGTTCACACCAGAAGCATTATGAGAGAGAGACAGAGAGAGGGAGAATTTCTGTCCTGTATTTTCAGGGAAGTTGATGAGGTGTTCCATCAACTGGGGGATGACTCTGAGTGCCGTGCGGTGGTGCTGAGTGGGGCTGGCCGAATTTTCACCGCCGGTATCGACCTGAGTGACTTGTCCGAGATGGCAGGGATTGCGTTTGGGGAAGACGATGTGGCTCGCAAATGTCGTGCGCTAAAGAGAGCCATTGCTTCCTACCAGGCTTCATTTTCATCCCTTGAGAAGGTAGGTGCAGTAGTTGTCTCCTTTTGGGAGGATATTTCGTGCTTTTGTTCATTGCCCCAGACATTATCATTATTGCTATCATCATCAATATCATTGTCTCTTTGTCGTTGTCATCGTCATCATCATCATCATCATCATCATCATCATCATTTGAAAACCATGATTGTGAAAAACGAAATTTCCTTTGTTACAGAAAAAGAACTTCCTTTGGCATAGATAAAAACTACTTTATACCAATTTCTGAACAGCTGTATTGATAAGCAGGGTAAAATAATATCAGTAATGGAGTCTTGCAGCAGCCGTGGGTCGGTGGGTTAGAGTGCTGCAATCTGGCCGAAGGGTCAGAGGTTCGAGTCCACCCAAGGGTGGTAGGAAGGGCATCTGGTCATAAAATGCTACACGCTCCAAACCTAAGTCCTCCACCCAGGGGCAACGCCTTAGCCCTTAAGCGGAAAACATGGCATAAAACTGAATTTTATAATGGAGTCTTGCATGAAAATTTTGTTATGGATAAAAAGTGAGATATGTGAAAATTTTGAATAGGGAAAGAAATTTACTGTGAGGTGATCTGGATTTATTCAGAGACTTTATGTAGGTAGGATATCAAAGAAAGTGTGTAGAAGTAAAAATAAAGGTAACATGGGAAAAGGGGAGATGGATAGAGAGAGAGGGAGGGAGGGAAGCCTGTGATTGTGTGTTTGTGAGAGGGAAGGAAAAGGAGAGACTAAGAGCTTATGGTTTTTATTAGTGAGAGAGAAGGAAGAGGAAAGAATGCAAATAGAAGCATGAGAGAACATTATTAGCACAGTTTCATGAGCTCATTTCAGCTGTTGGTGTGTTTAGGAGGGAGCAGTGAATGGTGGTGGTGATGATGATGATGGATCTGCTACTTTTATACTTTCTTTTTCCCTGTTTAAGCATTTTACCTCACCTCCATTCCTCACCACCACCGTACCTTACCCTCCCTTCCAGTAATGATGGTGATGATGATGATTTACAGTGTGTGAAGCCAGTGATAGCAGCAGTACACAATGCTTGTATAGGTGGGGGGGTGGACCTGATATGCTCTGCCGACATGAGGTACTGCTCCTCCGATGCATGGTTCCAGGTTAAGGAAGTTGATGTCGGTAAGTAGCTACCATTTTTTTTGGTTTATTATTATTGTTATTATTATTATTACCATGTGAATAAATGTCTGGTTAGTTTCACAGGACATTATCTTTTGTTTATCTTTCATTTAGTTGTTGTTTGCTTTATTCTGTGAATGAGTTTTTTATTTAACTGGTGATGGTGTTGATAGTTGTCCATCTTTCTGTGCTGTCTCCATCACAGGTCAGGGAAATTGATATAAGTTTTCATCCGAGGGAAGTGAGCCACCTTCACAACCTCAGTGCTAGGTCGTGGTTGCATAATATTTGATGAGCTTTAGTCATGAGGTAGGAATAGGTCTCCTTGGTTACTAGTGAAATTAACCCTTTAATCTACCTATACTTTGCCTACAACTGAGCTGAAAGGGATTAGGGATCTTTGTCACATGAAAATAAGTGGACCATACTAGCTTCCATTTTATTTCACTTTGCATTATTATATGAATGGTCGGTTGATTTCACAGGGTGTGATGTAGATACAGTAATTGTTCCTCTTTTTGTGCTTTCTTGGTTACAGGTCATGGAAGTTGATGTCAGCTGGTAGTCATGATTTTGGAACATCTCTTTGGCATAGCTGATTTCATAACATCTCTTACTTACAGTTTTATTTTGTACATTCACTTTGGTATCCTCTCGTACACTATTTATTTTTAATATTGATGTTGTTTTGCATCAGTGACACACAAGAATAGTAACACTTTTGAGGTCTGACATGCAACGGTGTGTGGAGATATAACTGCAAACATGTCCCTGAGAATCCCACACACATCGTTGCCTGGGATCACATTTTCTCTGCTATGTTGCGTTGATTGGCTTGAAATTTTGTTACACATTATAACATGCACCCAGCTGTAGGGATAAATCAGTTATTGCCAGTGCTGCAGTATATTTGATACCATTGCAAGTGTGGGACTGCCTGCTTTCTGCCCAGGCAGGCAGTCACCATGCTGCCTCAATATGTGACAAGTTGGACTATCTCATTGTGCCATGTGTCACTAGGTAATTATTTTTGCCTAATTGTGTATCAGAGAATTGTTTGTGATTTACTAATGCCCTGGAACCCTGGCTGGCTACCTCAAGATGGCCATGCATATGGGATTCTTTAACCACATGTTCAGGACTGCAAGATGTCCACCACCTGTGTATGAGTATCCTGAACAAAAGATAATATGCTGTCAGGCACTACTTAACTAAATAGTGGTAGACTGTAATTATTGCATCTACAATAAAATAAAGGGTGCTTTTAGTTGTGCATACAACGATGCATATTTTAATGCACTGGTATGTATTGTATGACAAAAATTGTTAACAATCAGTCCCATATAAAACATGTGAAAAACACAAACAGCTTTAAGCAATTTTCATGGCTACCTTTATTACTGGTAAAACCAGTGCTAGAGAGGAACACCATATGTATAACCAGTTATCTCTGATGCCTAGCTATACAAACATCCCTCATTTTCCACCCAGTTCCCAAAAGCAGGATGGTGGATGGCATGAAAAAAGCAGGTTCTGCTAGGAGTTTACTGGTTTCACATCCAGATAGGCTGGAGGTCACAACAACCACCTGTAAACTTGATCCTCCCCTCTCCTCACCTTCCCTTACCACACCTCACCTCGTGTCTTCTGCCTCATTGCACCCTGTCCTCTGCACCACAGGGCTGGCAGCAGACGTGGGCACACTGCAGCGGCTACCCAAGATCCTTGGCAGTGAGAGTCTGGTGAGAGAGTTGGTATTCTCTGCACGCAAGATGTTCTCCAGCGAGGCGCTTCAGTGTGGCTTGGTGTCGCGGATCTTCCCGGACAAGGAAAGGTGAGTGTGTCGCACATTTTCACAGCTAACCTTTTGAATATGATGATGTATTATCATTTTCATTCTAGCAACCTGTTTTATTTTGCTTTTATTTATTTATCTTTTTTTAATTTATTTGAACTGGAAGGGTTAAAGATAGGGTTCTTTAATGCCATCACCACTGGAAGTCTGTCTTATGTTGAATATAGCGGGTATACTGTAAAAATATGTCAACTGATTGAAAAATCCTGAGATATTGTAGAAAAATCTTTGATTTCCTTTGAGGACTGCCAGTAGATGGTAGATGCTGGAGAGGGATGCCTTCTTGTGGTGGCATTGATGTAACTGATGGCTTAACTGCCAGGTTATACAATTATTGTACCTCAACTACTGCCCTATCCCCCCAAAAGAGGATGGTGGACTGCAGGAGGAGGACAGCTTAAGCCTGCAGCCCACTGAGTTTGCATTTCAGTTGATCATGTGGCCAAACAAGAGCAGCTGCAGGTATATGATGAAAATGAGGTGTCGTAGCTGTTTCAAAACGTAACAAAGGGAATGGGGAGGCTTTTTATGGTTGGGCCGAGATAGTTGTGCAAAGGTTGGGTCTGTAGTGAGTGAGAACAAGGTGGTTTGGGGCTGTATGTAATGGAAATGAAGTGGTTGGATTGTTTAGGCAAGGAACACAGGGATTGGATGGATTGTTGTGTTGGGATTGAGATAACTTGATATGTAGGGAATGTGACTTTTGAAGCTGTGATAGATGGAACAAGGAACAAGGTGGTTTGGGGCTATGTGTAATGCAAATGAAGTGGTTGGGTTTTTTGGGCAAAGAACATGGGGAATGGATGGACTGTTTATGGTGGGACTGAAATAACTTGAGATGTAGAGAATATGGCTGTTGAAGATATGATGGATGGAAGAAGGACACCCTAGAAAACCTACTCTTAACCTTACTTTACATCACCTGGCCCAGCCCAGCTCAACCTGACCCACCTTAATCCAGCTAACTCTCCCATGATTGTATTTGATTTGTGTATACATGCTCCAGCATGCTTGCATGTGTCGGCCTTGGTCATTAATGGCAGCTCTCCATGCTGCTTAATCTCTGGCAGCCTCCCTATTCTGTCCCTTATCCCTGAAGTCACACTCTATGACCTCGTCCCAGGTCTTTTTTGGTCTGCCTCTTGCAGCCCTTGTCTTGTTTTTATACGAGGTCATGCCAGAGAATTTAGTGCATCTGAAATTAAATTATGGGAACCTGAGAGTATTACTATTGCCACCATGCACCCTTCGATGATGAGGACAGCTCTTTTGTGGCATTTTGTTCCAGCTGATGCCAGATGTTTAGATTCTGCTTGGAGTTACAGGAACCTGAGAGTGGTAGCCTTTTCATTTCAGTGACTGTTTTTCATTTAAATCGGTCCATAACCAGATGATATTATTTATCCTAGGTAGCATCGTTAGTACCGATGGAATTAATGATGGCCCTGTCTGACTCCTTCAGTTCAAACAGTCTTGTATGGTTTTGTTTCATTTTGTTACTGAATTGATGCCTCTGAAAGTAATGAAGAAATATATAATAAGTATGTCATTGGAGAGATGGGGTAAACCTTGCCAAACCCAGCTTTTCTTGACCCAACTATTTTACAGCATGCTGGCAGGAGCAGTGGAGATGGCATCCATGATCGCCAGCAAGAGCCCTGTGGCAGTTCAGACGTCCAAGATGGCCCTTGTTCATGCGCGGGACCACTCGGTGCAAGAGGGCCTTGACTATGTGGTAAGTCTGCTGCCTTGTTTACACTGGGACTTATAATATTTGGTTGTGGTAGTTGTGTATCAGGTCTGGACAGTAATTCCTTATTTAGCACACCTTCACTTGACACATTTTTCATTACAAAGCTCAGTTTCTTACACACTCATTTCCCGTTTCTTAACCTTCGTTGTGACCTGCAGTAAATCCCTGTTATAAGTAAGGAACGTGTACCAGTATGTGACAGCCGTATCAGCACAATTGATAATATAAACTTGGACAAACTGATATTTCAGCTTTATAGATAGCAACAAGCACTTCGCAGTCCTATCTGACCGCCCAGCTCTTGCTCATATGCTCGAGTGAGAACCATTTCTGGATTGCACTTTGTTTTGCTCTAAACCAATGATTTATGTGTCACATGCAGGAGCAAATGCTTCACAGCCTGATAGTTGACCTCTGCAGCAGTGGGAACAATCAAGGGTCAGAATACCTCTCTAGAAAATTTCAGTCGATATTAGATTTAAACAGGTCCATCTGTGACCCAGGTGCAACCATCCTGCCAGATTTCATAGAACTCATTTTTCCACTTTTGGCTGTGTTACACATATACTTACACACCCAAGAATTATAATATATAGGATGGAAGCTTAATAGACTGAGTTTCAGAAACTTACTGTGGATTTAATAGTGAAAAAGTATGTTGAAAAAGGTAGCTTGTGTTCTAATGTAATGCACCATAATGAGGCATCCCTGACTTGATTATTAGCTTGGGGAACACCACTAATATTGAGAGTGTTAGTGAAGGCTGAACAGAACTGTCTGGAAATAACAAGAATAAGATATAAATGGCATCTTGTGGCTAAAGAGGTTGAAGGGACAAAATCATAGCTGAGACAAGTTACCCAGGCTGAGACTCACAAAATGAGTTACGATAACTTTCCTGTCATAACTAAGACCTGTTTTTTGCAGGCCGCACTGAATATGGCGATGCTACAGAGTGAAGATGTTCGCATCGCTGCAGTGGCCACCGTTAAGAAGGAAACACCTATTTTTGCTAAGCTTTAGGCATTTATCTGTGTTGGGTCCATTAATGCTTCTTGCAATTAACTCTGTCACGTTGTAATTAACTGACTCAGGTTCTTTTTCATTTTACCTTTGATATCTTTAGGCATTTATATTCATTTAAATGAGAGCAACTAAAGTTGAGAGGTTTTATAAATACAGACTTCATTAATCCTTTCTCTGCTAGAGGCCTTCTCCTGACTGGTATAATTGTCTGGTGCTAGCCTTAGTAAAACGAAAAGTACGTCATCGTAGGAAAGGTGTGAATAGTACTTTAAATCTGATACCATATAACACCTTCAGCTTGAAGATTTTTTGTTGCTGGTGCCAGACTATTTTATTCACTCACGAAAGACATCCTAGGGCCAGGGGAGTTAGAAACAGTTTTAAGTACAGTAGTTACCTCCTTTCATTTTGATTGTCCTGAGCCTATTTAGTTACCCTTTTCGTTTAGGAGCCAACATGTGGTGGTGCAGTGCACCCTGAGTAAAACTAGCCTAAGCAGCTGTGGTGTTCACCCGGAAGCCAGACCTTCTCATATAACCCTACATCTCACCATGGGGAAGGACCCTGGTCCTACCCTGGGGAGATGTTATCAACCAAAAACACAAGGCATTGCTGGTTCCCTGCATGGTATATGTGCTGTACTGTACCCATAGGATGGCCCCATTGAAACAGTTGCTTACTTGTGGTCAGCAGGCCTAGTCACCCAGACAAACTTGGGTTAAGTAACAGTAACTAAAATCATCATTTGTGTTTCACCTTTGCAGCTACCAGTCAACTATATTTAACTTAGGAATGCTCTCTAGTACTGGAGGTGTTATCATTAATGAAGGCTGTATCCAACCTCTCCATATGGAAAACTCCCAGTGCTGAATACAGTCAGCAGGAGTTTGCTAGATTAGCATAGAAATACATCATCATAGGGAAGGGGTTAAGTTTGGCAGACGTTGTTGGACTGGTCAATAGCTCGTAGGTGCAGCTTAATAAATGAAAATGCAAGATTTCATAAAAATAAAAACCTTTTGCAATATAGCATTTTCAGTATAGTTTGTTTTCTTATGGTGCGTACCTGATTCCTTTATGGGATATTTCATATAGCCTGCTTACAGTTTATATAGCTCCTTATAACTGAAAATAGAATAATAGTACAGATTAACTACAGCAAGTACTCATTTATCAGTTTGTGAATAATTTTTTTTGCCATTGTGTCCACAGTAAGTTACAGAAAGTTTGACTATTAAAGTGCCATTAGTACCAATAAAGATTATTTTGCAATTTACTCCCAGTTTACTCTTCAGCGTGCATGGACAAAGCTGATATGTTAGAACTCACACCTGACTCATAACAAGGGCTGCCTGTACCCTTATTGCTAGCCCTGGGTTAGTCACTTGTATGTAATATTATTTGTATGGGTGGAGAATATTATAGTTTTGTACGTATGTAATAAAGGAGTGAATTATGCTGGTGTTAACTATATCACAGTCAGTTACCTACCCATCACAGTCATTTACATTTGTCAGTCACCTACTCTTGTTGATATTATTTACATTTGTCAGCCACCTACTCTGTCAGTCACTTAAACCAGTTAGCCACTTACCTGTGTCACAGTCAATAATATCTGTGAGTCACCTGCCCTGTCAGTCACCTATTCTTGTCACAGTCATGTCTGTCAGTCACCTACCCTTGTCACAGTCATTTACATTTGTCACTCACCTACCCCTTCACAATTACTTATATTTGTCAGTCACCTACCCTGTCAGTTATTTACATGTATCAGTCAGCAACCCCTCTCACAGTTGTTAACAGTTGTCAGTCACCTATCCTGCCACTCATGAACCTCCTGTCACAGTTACCCATCACCATTACAGTCTTTCAGTCACCTACATGTATCAGTCGCTTTGTTACATACACCACAACCTCTTGTTACAGTTATATGTGGTGTTGGTGGGGGGGCACCTTTGTGTGGTGGCACCAGTATAACTGGGCGGCTCAACTCCCTGCTTATACAAATGTCCCTCAGCCATTTCCCTATCCTTTGAAAGGAGGATGGTGGACTGTAGGAGAAGGGCAACTAAACCCTACCGTCCACCAGGTTTACATTTCAGATGAACCTGGGGCTACAACAACAACAATGAGCAGTCATATGTGTGTGGCTTATTGACATATTCTTGTTAGCTTATGAGGCTTAATAACATCTCCTTAGTTATTTATTTAATTTTTTATGCATGGAAGAAAGAACCAAAAGTTAGAAGCCCACAAGATTGTTCCCTGGAAGAAAAATAAAAACTGAGCCAAATTCAAGATCCATTCTTTTCGAGATGCCTGTACACATTGCTTTTAAATGACTAGAGATATAGTTTGTCTGTTTTTATCCCATTTTATTTACTTTTTGTTTGTTTATAATAACTAGAGATAATTGTTTTTAATAACTAGAAATAAACAGAGGAAGGAAAAATGATTGAATACAGAAATCACAGGTGTCTTCCATTCATAAAATTCTGTAACAGTTGGCACTGTGGTATCAACAGACTGCATAAATAACACAGAGATATATAACATTTCATAGATGAACTGATAGGGAAGAGATGATGTGGAGTCTCCATAGCTAATGAGAGTACAGACTGTAGTCACCTACCATCATTGTACTGTAGTCTTTAATCCCACCATTCCTTCCACCACCAATGTCACTGTTTCAGTCATATGCAGTACTGTACTATTTTAACTTTAGCCTGGCCAAGATTTTCGTCCCGTTTGCAGTATATTTTATGTAGTTCAGTGGCAGAATAAGGCGCTGCTCCAACTACTTTTTCAGATCATTGCTTTGTGACTGCCACCATCTTCCAGTGTTGATCTCTTGTTACAGCTCAGCATTCAAGATGGAGAAATGACAAGTTTTGGCCAAGTTAGAGTAAAAAAAAATATAGCCATAGACACCCAGCAACATCACAGGTATTTATCTCACCCACCACATCTCATGACAGCAGTGGACCTTAACTTCTTTTTGAATTACAGTAGCTTCCAGCCATATTCTTTCCTGTTTTGCACTGTAAATAAAACACACATATTTAGCTCTCGTAGTCATTTGCCATTTTCAGTCACCCATTCATACGACAGCATATGTAATAGTTACCTACACCCGTCATTTATCCATCCCTGTCAGTCACTTTATCTTCACCTGATAAAGCAGTCACCTTCACCTATCAGTCATATGGGTGTCAATGATTTGGCATTGTCATATTCACCCACACTTGTCATATTCATCCACTTCTGCCACTGTCACCTGTTCCAGTTACATTTACCCAGTATAGTTGGTATTGCCCCAGGCTCATATGGATGTGCTCCCAGTGGACTTCATGCTGCTGTTGCCCTTCTGCATAACTGTAGCGAAGTCACCAGTAGTTGTAATAGTGAGCAGTAGTAGTAGCATCAGTATTAGTAGTATTAGGAGAAGCAATATTAGTAGTTGCAACAGTAGTAGTCATAGTTTAAGCAGTAGTAGTAGTAGCAACAGTAGTAGTGTAATAGTAGTAGCTGCAGCAGCAGTGGTAACAGCAGCATCAATATTAGTATTAGTAGTCCTAGTAATATAAGCAAGAGTAATCGTAGTAGTATAAGTAGTAGTCATAGCAGCAGCAGCAGCAGTAGTAGTAGTAGCTGCAATCCCAAACTCATACGGACATGAACCCAGTGGACTGAAGTTTGAAGTTGCCCTTCCTCTCCAGTTAACACCATCCATCTGGGGAATAGGGATGGATATGAGGGATGTTTGTAAAACCGGACAGAAACGGCTTGATCATAACGGTGCCATCACATGAAGGCATTCTTCTAGCACCATGCACAAAAGAGTGAAACAAGATTTATTTCCTCATAGCCCAGATTTATTTTAGCAGGAAGAACAGATGCCATAGGAATGTTTTGCACTTTTCTTGTCCTTCTTCCAGGAATAAACAGCAAATCATGAAATACTTCCTCTCACAGCTAGAATTTATTACTGAAAGAACAAGATGCATTGGACGATTCAAACTTTGTTTTTACCTTTCCACAATTTAGCAGTAATAGTTATGACGGGAAATCTATCGTAATTATGTTGGTGAATAGTTCCCTAGGTCGATATGGAGGTGTATCAAGATTTTTGTTGTAGTATATTAGCATATATGGATGAGGCAGGGATGAGTTTTCGTTTTGGCTGGTTGATACGTTTGAATTCGCGCCTGTACTCAAATAACAGCTTAATACATTCATATTTCTGTCCATATTCTTGCATATTACTGGTGCTCTACCTTTCATACATATCTTACTACATGTGAAATCTATGTGCGAGTTTAGTATTTGGATTTTTTAGATTCCAAAACATTTTGGATCTCATATTGACTTCTGCGCATGTGCAGACTGCGGATTGACCGAGCAGCGGCAACGAATGGAGAGGAGGAAGGGGGAAATCAAAATGGCGGGTGAGGTCTACTGTTACCCCTACTATTTTCCTAAATTCTTCCTAATTGGAGAAGATCATGGCTGACTTCGGCTCTCTTGGCAGTCCACGAGGATTTACAGAGGAGCGACGAATGCTAGGTCTGCCAGAATACTGAGAGTGTATTCTAGAAGACTTCAAAATGGCACGCTGAGGCCAGGTAAGCAGGTGTTGGGCATTTAAATCAGTTGCACACACCTCTCACTAGAACAGGTATTTAATAAGACCCTTGCAATTAATTTAGTTTTGTTAATATTTATTACATGACTGCATTGTAATAAGGTACTGTGGTAAGACAATAAGTGGGTTCCTGGACTACCGTAGGCCCAAAGATAGGACTTGACAGACTTTTGACACACCTGGATTTACATGCACAGCAATGAAATTCGTTCCTTCTCTTATCGTGAATTGGTATTTTTGTTGAATATTTGCATAGACTAGGTTAGTTAGGTGCAGTTTATTTGTAGTGTATTTAAGGGAATCCTGTGTTGATTCTAGTGCGGCATCAGCAGTCCCAGTAGCCTAGGTTAAATGCAGTACGGTAATTTTGTCATCATTTAACGGACTTTGAAGGTCAGAGATTGGTGTAAAGAATAAAAGAATTCAGGACAGCTCTCAGGTGAGACAACAAGGTGAGATCCCATGCATAAAAATTACAACTATTTTTTTTCCAATAAGTTAACGTAATTTTCATTGTGACAACCATAAGAAGTTGCAGAAAGGCATATTTCTGAAGACATCCCCTATAAAACTGTGAGTTTTACATGCAACTCATGGCAGACAGCCACCTACGATGTCAGACTTGGTTGATACAGCTTCTAAGTCAGCCCGTCATAAGTCGTTCATCCCTGCTAACCTAACCCAATGTGACCAGCATAACTTCACAACCTGATTCAACCAAACCAAACCTGAACAATTAGGGGACATAAGTTTTGAGTCCAAATCAACCTACTCCCCCCTGTAAGACAGTACTGGCTACATCAGTGAACCTAACTTCTTCCTCATTTTACATGTTATTTTTACAGAATTTGCGTGTTTTGAATGTATTTACAGTATGAAAGATAAAATAATCTCTGTTATTAAGTTTTCAGTTGCTAATGGGAGCTCCAGCAATTTGTTAAAAAATATATATACAGTAGGCATGGAAAGTTTTTTTTTTTTTATGCAAGGAAGAAGGAACCAAAGG
>JAGKTI010004083.1:17231-30820 GCA_018397915.1 Birgus latro | reverse complement strand
GGACAGTAAAGGAAGAGGATATTCGCAGGCTTAAACGTACAGAAATCACAATGATTAGGTGGATGTGCAGTGGGTCCCTGCGTGCAAGGCCTGGGGAGCTGGGTTTACGATGGAAGAGTTGAGAGGTAGGATGGGACTGGAGTGTATTGGTGTTGTGATGAGAAGAGGTAGGCTGAGGTGGTTTGGACATGTGGAGAGGATGGGGGATGATAATTGGGTGCAGAAGGTAAGAAGTGGGAGAGGGGTAGACCGAGAAAGACATGGGACGAGGTCATTAAGTGTGACCTCCGGGTTAAGGGATTGAACAGGGAGGCTGCCAAAGATCAAGCAACATGGAGAGCCACCATTAGATGACCAAGGGCGATGCATGCAAGCATGTTGGAGCCTTCAAAAACTAAACGAAACGAGTTGTTGTTTTACTCTCGCAGTCTCTGATTGAGCAGGCTCATCAGTACAGTAAAACCTCGATATAACGGACTTCAGTAGACCGGAATTCGCTTTTGTCGGACTCGAGGAGCTACCGGACTAAACTCCTATGTATCGGAAAAAGTCCGATATAGCCTGAAAGCAGTCTGGACTGCCTGACAACGTCAGCTATGTTCACCACAATAAGACAAGTAAAAGACATGTTTTTCAGTGCACAGTACAGTATTATTATACCATTTGATTAATTTAGTGAAGGTATAATACAGTACAATACTGCAATGGTGGTGAAAACCATTGATGCAATCCGGACTAATGTCTGATATATCGGAAAAAGTCCAGATTAGCAGGGGTAAGTCCAGATGTCACTTTTATCGGAAAATCGCATATTTCGGACTGGCTTGAGCCCCAATTAGTCCATTATAGTGAGGTCTTACTGTATATTGAAATCCAACACTGTGCAAATGTTAATATATTAACAGACCTGAGTAGATCTCTAAAAACTTGTCATTTTTTCAGGGGCCACCAATACCATGGGTGCTGCTGCTACTGCTGGAGTTGGTGCTGCTGCTGCTGCTGCATCAAGGGTTCCTGCTGCTGCTGCTGCTGGCGTTCTGCTGATAGTGTACCTCCTCCTGCTGCTGTCTTCTTGATGTGGCCTGTGGGAGGGGGGGAAATGGTCACATGAAATCTCCAGGGCACTGGCCACTTGAAATCTCCAGGGCACTGGCCACTTGAAATCCGTGGGGCACTGGCCACTTGAAATCCGTGGGGCACTGGCCACTTGAAATCCCTGGGGCACTGGCCACTTGACATCCCAGGAGCACTGGCCATTTGAAATCTCCAGGGAAATACCTTCTGACTGGGCTGAGGAGCTGAACCGTAACTCAGCCACCACAGTCTTCAGTTCCAAGGTATGCCCCTACAGCCACATCTACAGCTCCTACTCCTGCTGCTGCCACCACCCACGCGAGAAACGTAAATTAAACATTTTTCGGTTCGTCCACCTAGACTTGGCTGAGATTTCTTTTCCTCAGGAGCCTAATCTACATAGCTCAGTTGCAGAATAACAAGGATAGCAGTACTGTGGCTCTGCATCTTTTTCCTGAGCCAAGTTGAGGTGGACAGAGTATATTAACAGTTGCTTCCCTACGTAGGAAATTTTTATCGAGAATTCTCACCCCGTCCTTGGATGGGAAAAGGAGGTCGGACTGATGATAACAGTAGGTGATAATAGTGATAGATAATGATGATGTTTACAATTGTGATGATCAGCTCTATAATTTAATTTAGGCCATAGACCATGTGGCAGATTATTCCACCACTGCGGTATACAAGGCCACTTCCCTCACCTACATACTCATTTTACATGCTATTCAGCTACAAAGACAACAGTGATGGTGATGATGCAGTGCCAGGTATCAATCCCTGGCGAGTGGCTTCTTAGGAACATCAGTAACCACAATGCCTATTAAAATCTCAAGCTGGTAAGTCTTTAGTTATCTTAAGTGGGGGAGCAACTGTCTTTATTCCATCTAACACCAAATGGTTTTACTCAACTGAGAGTGATGCTTGGGGGGTCTAAGGATAATAATTATTTTTATTTTTAACTTAGTCTGTGCTCAACTTTCATACTTTTTCCAGCTTAACTTTTCCAAGAATTTTTTCCTTTTACCAGCTTTTTTCATGTAGCTCAACAGTAGAATAATGCAGTACTCCAGATTTGCATCGTTTCCATTGTACTGCTTCATATCCAACATTATTCTGTTTGCTAAACTATTACTGAGATGGTAATTGAAGGTCACATGGGAATAACAAGCACTGTAAGCAAGTACCCCAGATATACCTGTTTTAATTAAGTTCTGCAGCATTTCCATTCACTTCTTGATTAGCATCAGTCTACTTGCTAATGTATTGCACCATTATTTCAAGTTGATAAACAGATGGATAGGTACTTGTTGATAGACAGATAAACACATTACATATGGTAGACACTCATAGATACATTGCTAGATAAATGGTTGGTAGATACATTGCTAGAATTTTAGAGATAGACGGGTGTAGAATTATGAGATAAAAAGTACCCCCAGATTATTTTTTTGATTTCTTTGACTGCCAGTACAGTATTTCTCTCAGTTGAAGATTGTCTGGTGTTAGTACCATGAAAGGGCTTGTCTTTGTGCCTGTGGTGATTTCCTAACATTTTTTAGTAAGCCTCCACAGCCACCTAAAAGACATCCAGTGAATTATGCATGTGATTCTCAACTTATTATTATTATTGTTATTATTATTTTTGTATTATACTGGATGTGCAGTGGACATTTTTTTTTATATTTGTGGTTTACCCAGTTGCTTTAATTCAAACACTTCATATTAGCATACTGGATTAGCGGAGTGGATTAGCTTACTGTACATGTATATATTTTGCAGCCTTTCAAATCTTATGATCAATTTTCCAAAAACCTCCACTTGCCAGTATACTTCTTCATTCAGATTTCCCTGCAGTGTTATCTGTGTTTGAGATTATTCCCTGAATTTTATGGGCTCGCTGATGTGTTTTGCCATTTCAATTGCCCACACCAGTCAACCTTGCGATGTTGGTGCTGCTCATTGCTTACAGAGCTTGGCCCTATTGAATCCCCTATGTCTGTAATTAACCTTGTTGTTCCATCAAGGCAGGTGCTGCAGGAAAAAGTGTTACAGTATTCTTTACATCAGTTAGAAAGTGGACATCTTTTAAAAATGTAAGGTTAGTTGCGAGTGTGATGCAGGAATGACTACCATTTATGATGTAAGGCAGCAGAGTTATATATAAGTTATTAGAGTTTTATACAGGAAGTTTGAACGCTAAGTATGCATGTAAAAAATATGCGCCAAATCAGACTGAGGTATTAAAGTTTTACGCTGATAGTAGATGAACGAAAAATACGCAGCTTAAAAATATAGTAAAATAATTTATTGTTGAAATATTTGCTCTTGCACTATTTAGTCTGCCCCTCTTATAAATCGTGTAGCTTGGACCCAGGTCCCTGTGCTACTAGTGGGGTTTTCGGGGATTGGGGAGTGGGTGGGGAAATCAGTTTCACAGCACACACAACCCACCAGTGTGTGCCATGGTGTATATCAGTTCCAACATCAGTATGTAGAGGCTTTGGAGTTCTAATTTTTGACAAGGAGAAGGGGTTCTTATTGCATATGTCGGAAGGATAAGTGGCACACAGGTGGATGATTATATAAGTACACATGCACGAAGCCCTTGCTTACAATAACCACATTGTGCCCATACAGTAAAGGGGCAGCATGCTTTTTGAGGGGGTTGCTAGCACGGTTCTTTTGTTCCTTTATTTTTTACATCCCACACAATGCTTCAAGGATTGGGCATCCGCCCTTAAGTGGATATTGCAAGTCAGATGCTGCACACTTTGTTCACATTTATGAGATGCTGGACCACACATTCACATCCACCCATTCATTCAGCAATTTTTTGTTTCCCCTCATTGTGAAGAGACCTGGGACTAGCCACTGACTGATGTAATACGTTATGGGGCCACATCCAGCTGGAATGCCTTAACTCCTTACACCACCATGTGTCTGTCTAGTTATATGTTACTACCAAGTGTAGTAACTCATATCCTAGGTAACAAGAAGCCACTTGGCTTGTCACTTAGAGTAGTCATGAGATGTCCACTTTGATAGTAGTCATATCAAACAACCGATTTCATTACATCCCGCAGTCAGCTCTGAAAGAAGACATCTTCACCAGATTCTAGTAAAGCAACTGAGGTTAGAACCAACTGGCCAGTCGTACGCTGCCACAAGCTATAAAATGTGTACTAAGACTCCTGTCCTGAGCATGAGCAAAAGTATGTAAACATTTCTCTGCCGGCTGTAGCAATGGAAGGTGTTGTTGGAAATATGTGATAAGGACTGCAGACTAAAGTTAAACATTCTTTCATAGTCCACCATCCTCCTTTAGGGGGATTGTAAAGGAACTGAAGAATGTTAGTATAACCTGACAGCATCAATATCTGATCATTACCATATGAAGGTGTGTCCCAAGCATCAGTAAAGAGAAAAAGAAGGAATGTTACTCTCTTGTCATTTGGGGAAGAGTAATAAATATGAAATACAAGTTAGTACTAGCAGAGTATTATTGGCTTACTTTTGCACATGCCTGTACATCAGAAACAGTTACAGTAAGTCCTGTTTATATGCCACAGATGCTAAAATGTACAGGGTGGTTCATATATAACTTTCTTAAGTCCATGTGTTTTGTCCTTGCTTTTTGAATGATACCTTACCCCATCCTTAGGTGGGAAGAAGAGGTTAGGATGATGATGATGAGTATAATATATATGACTGACATGTTTATATTGATTATGATCATTATAATGATGATGGTAATTGATGTGGTGAAGGCTCAGTCAGCAATACCAGTGTCTACCCTGCATCATTTTCTGTTTCCCTTTCTTACTTTACCATGTTTGCTTGTTTGCATCCATTGTTTTTATTATTTTTTTATAAAGTAATGAAATATCTCCTCTTGCATTTGCTTCCAGTAATTGCTTAAAGTTCACTCATTTTAGTAATCAGAAGTTTTTGCCCTCCTCTGACTTTTATCTGTTGTCAGACACCTCAGTCCCATAAGGGGCGGTCACAGACACATTGCCTCCATGCCGCACTGTCTTCTGCCATTTGACTGCCCTCCCTCCAACTCATACCCCTCTCCCCCAAATATCTGTCTGCTCCATCCCTCCATCTTAGCCTTAGCCTCCCCGTCCATCTTCCTTACATGGCCAGACCATCTCAAAGTACTTCTAACAGCACCACAACACTTTTTTACTTCCTCATTTGTCTGTCTGTTCATAAAACTCAGCACACTCATCACTTCATTTCCATTGCTCTCACTATTGACTTATGTCCTTCCAACAGGACCCAAGTTTCATTTCCATGCCCCCCCCCCCCCCCCATACATCTCTCCACTCCATCTTTCCATCTCATCTTTGGTCTCCCCCTCCAACTCACTCACATACTTCTAGTCAGTCTCTCATTCTCCATCCTCTCTACATGGCCAAACCATCACAAAGTATTTTTCTTAACAATTTACTTCTTTATTTGTCTGTCTGTCTCCACACTTCTCACCTCACTTCCATGCTTTATTTGTCTGTCTGTCTCCACACTTCTCACCTCACTTCCATGCTTACTTCCCTACCCTTTATCACAGCTTTCAGTGATCCAGCAACCTTTCTTCCCTGCTGTACCCTTTCAAGCATTTCCTTCCATCCTCACTCGTCACACTACTTATGTACTTGGATGCACTCTGATTCTCTATTTCCACAGCATCCAGTCTCACTGTGTATGCTGTGACTTTAGCTATTTCCCTCAAAGGCCATAACTTGACTCACATACACTTTCTCTCTTAGACTCTGTTTCCTACATACATCCCCAAACTCATTCACCAAGCCTTGCAGTTCACATTCATCCTCTCAGTATAGTATCATCAGCAAGCAACAGTTCAGGAAGTTTCCACACCTTACCCTCTCTCATTAGACACTCAACATATTCATTTCCCTACCTATTATATCTTTTATAACTCCATCCATATACAAATTGAGCAACCACAGAGACTTTACGCACACAAATATGACACAAGGAGGCATGACACACATGAGAAATTGACAAAGATATGACACAGAGGCATGACACGTACACATGAAATTTTTGCCCGTGTGTAGATTCATTTCCCATACCTCACTGGCAGAATGAGATAGCACTGTGGTGCAACATCCTTTCCATAGCACTTCTTCTTGACTAGCACATATTAGTCTTGTTTCAACTAGCATTTACAAAGGAAAGATGGTACAGTAATTTAATCTCTTGTTAGACAAAGCATGGAATAGCTGTTTCCGAAAGTTGTCAAAATACCTGCATCCCCCATACCCGCAGACTGAGCCGACAACACACCAGCTATACGGGCAGCCCTGTATTATGGTTTAGTAAATTGTGGGCTGCTGTTGCTGTGGTCCTGTATTCTTCTGTAGTAGTGCTGTAACCAAACCACTTCTCTGAACCAATATAGTGTCAGTTTCAGTATTTTTGCCAATACAGTATTTGCTCTCTGACTAAGTAAATCAGTGTCAGTTGTTTGTGTAGCATATCTGTGTATGCTGATCATCTAGCCTCTTGAATGAGATGTCGCCCATTAAGCTGAGAAATTTTGCTAAGGATATATTCATGTCAGTTTCCAAAGTAGACTGCTGAAAGATGCACACACACATCTGAAAAAGATTATTTGAGGTTAATCTTTGTTGTAAGGATAATTTTGGAGCTTAATTCTCTGAAGCTCATATTGCCTCTTTTCTTTACGTAAATTCCAGTATTTAGTTTCTGTAGCATTGACTGTGATTCTTGGCAGTAGTTAAAATGAACCTGGAACCACCACAACAGCAGGTATTATTAGCCCAAAAGATCGTAAATAAATGTGGCAATAAAAAAGGGCTTACGGTATGCAGGAAAAAAAAAAAAAATAGGTGTTTTGCATTTATTATCCTAACTGAATTATTGATATTGGTTGTGTTATAATTTTATGCCTATTTTCTTGTTTTGATGTACAGTATTTTGTTTTTGAATTTTTATTATTTCCATGTAATAGTGATGTACTACACAGTCTGCCACAGGAAAAAATATGCTAGAAAAAAAAATGTACTTATTCTCCTTGTTTGGGAGATTTTAATTGGCAACAGGTCAGCTATGAAAGTGTCTTCCTTAGTCTGTGTTTCCCTCTGCCTATGACCTCCAAAGTTTTAAATGGAGTGTGTGCAGGAATCTCAAAATTAACGGATCTTTAGTTGGCTCTTTCTTGTGTATTATTTCTTAAAGCCTTCAGTTTTTTCTCTGCACAAAAAAAAAGAAAAGAAAAAAGTACAGCCCTGAATAGCACTGAGAATTGAAAACTAATGTGCATCCTTAGTCAGTGTCCATTTATGTCAGAGATTAATGAGCATCTTGAGTTGTTTCCCTTCATTTATATCCAAGAATAACAGTTATTCTTAGTTGATTCCCTTCATTAAACATTCTCAGTGGATTCCCTTCTTTTATGTCAGCGATTAATGAGTGTCTTGAATTTTTTCCCTTCCCTTAACATTTGTTATTGTGATTTATGTTTTGGTAATACATATTTTTTTCTTGTGGCTGAGTGTACATTTATTTACATAGAGCTGTGGGTATGTTTTTGGGTGTCTTTTTATTGCTGTTCACTTATACTATACTACTATTGTTACTGTGATGGTGATGATGATATACTATAGTCACTTTGCTCTCACCTGACAGAGATGCATAACCCCGTAGCTTGGTTGATGGCCAAGTGCAGTCAGACTGGAGAGTGAATTTGACTAATAACCAAGGAGGGTCATCCCTACCACATCAATTCGAATTTTATACATCCAAGATTTAGTATTGTAATTATAAAAGTTGCCTGGTTCTGTCAGATGAAAATGATCTGATTATAGTTATGTTAAATTGTAATATGAATGTCATTTTTACATTTCTGTTCTTGTGTGGGAATGTGTGCCATTGTACAGTATAGTCATCTTCAGCTGTTTAAAGGTTTTCTAACTGTTTGCAAAGGTCCTAAGGTGCTGCAGTGGACTGAACTGTTTTGACTGTGTTTCAAATCATATAGTCATTCGCCATAATTTCATAAGCCTGTGTAAGAACTAACTTGCCTGTCAAGCCCCTTCCTATCGTCTGTTAACCCATGGTATCTCAGAATCAGCAGCATTAGGTATTGAGCAGGTTATTGGTGTAGTGTGCTGTATTAGGCTGACAGCGTTGTGTAAAGTAATTTAACATCACAGCCAATGGTTTATACGTTTTAAGAGTCAGTATCTTATTACTTTAGGAGGAGGAGGAGTAACATTCCCAAGGCTGGTCACTGCATATAGTGTTGATATTTCTCACACCTTGATGCTTTTGTTTGTGGATATTTTTAGTTTGTGGTGATAGTGAGTCTATGGTGTTGACAGAATTCTTAGGCTGTCCCCTGGGTATTTCTCCCAATTTGATGGTTTTTGTTGGTTTGTGGATCTTTTTAGGTGCTTATGATATTGTTGGTGTCTGTCAGGGTAGTTTGTGGTGGTTTGTGATTCTGGAGAGAGATGAACACCAGTTAAGGGTAGTGGAGGAGTTTGAGTCAGCAAATTTTGAGCAGATGGATTGGAATGCTTGTGGTACGGAAAGTACAAGAGAAAGAAAGAGAAAGGGAGGTGAAGCATCCCAATGACAGTGGTTTAATATCAGTTTTGGAGTGAGAAAGGATGTGTGATGTCCCCATGGTTTTGTATGTGTGTGTATGCTGAAGATTCTGGGATTTGAATGTGAGTGAATGGACCATTTCAGTGGGCTTGCAGTTGGCAGGTTCCTCCCTCTATTGGGTTTCCTCTTCACTTTATGGGTTGTATACATTTCATCTGTATGTTAAAAAAAAATGAACAGAAATAAAAGAATGAATAGGGCAGTGATTGCTTGAAGAAAAAAAAAATGGTTTTGATGATTGAAAATGAATTGGCTACGGCAATGATGATGATTAGTTCACTTCACTGGTCATGGTTACTGATATTTCTCCCACTTTAATGCTTGTTCATTCTTTGCTCCTGGCTCCTGCGTCAAGTGGCTCTAGCTGAAAATAAAATTGGAGAGATGAGAGAGAGAGAGAGAGAGTCTGGTGGCCTAACGCCAAAAATCATTACAGGCCTTTGACCCTCCCATCACCTGTACTGACACTCTCTCCCCCCACCTTCCTTTGAAGCAGGCAAATTCTTACCCTATATTTTATCCCTTTGGCAGTAGATGATAAGCCTATTAAATCAAACTTATGCAGCCTTGAAGAATATTTGCTACATTTTAGTAAATCTTAGCATGGTTTGCAGTCCCCCTCTGGGCTCAGACTCTGGTGTTTTGGCACTGTTGATGTCCCTCTCTCCCAGGCCTTTGATAACATAGGTGTAAATTGGTTGGTGGTGGTGGTTGCACCTCCAGGTTCATGTAGACAACCCAGGCAGCCCCAAAGATATATGTTGAAGGATTGTCTGTTGTGAGTATGGTACATATAATGAGTGGGCTGTGGAGTGGGAGGACAATAGAGTGGTGTGTGGTATGTTGTGGTGTGGGGAGGAGGCATTACACAGTGGGCATAGTGGATTGTCTGTGAGCTGTATTTTGTGTTGTAAGGTGGTGGCTGTGTTGGAGTCTGGTTATACTCCTAACTGTAATTTGGCACAGACTATTGTTTTTGCGGCTTTTTCACATTGCTTAAAAAGAGAATATTACACACCTGCATTATTTCCGTACCAGTAGCATTACTTCTTGACAAGCATCATATTTTAGTGCTTATGTACTGTATTCTTATAATTTGGCTTTCATTAGAGAGCAAAAGGCATTTCTAGACCAAGTGAGAGAGAAATAGGTGTACTCTTGTTTCTCTGGTTAGGGTTATTTCTGAAGGATGCATGTCTTGTGATGATTTTTGAAGGCTTCTGTTGAGCTGGAGATTTTTTGCTGGCTGTAGTGGCCTTGCATGGGTAGGTAATGATTATATAGTCTGAAATAAAAAGAGAGAGGGGGGAGGGAGAGAGATGGATATACGACAACAGTCATTGGTGGATGGTCGGAGCTGATGACTTGTGCTGCGAAATTCTGTGTACTTTTCACAGCACATTTCCTTTTGGATGGGGATCATTTAGGTAGAGTGGTTTATGAGGGGTGGATGTCTGTTGATTAATTTTGATGGATATTCTTCAGCTGTAAATTTTAGTGGCTGTAGTGACCATGTTTGTCTAGGTAGTGACTATGTACATTCTGAAATAAAAAAATATATATATATTTAAAAGAAAGAGAGAGAGAGTTGTATGATGACCAGTCATTGGGAGAATGTGGATGGTTGTAGCTGATAATCTGTACTGTGAAAAAATACCAAATGCTTTTCACAGCACAGTTCCTTTGTAATGGATGTATGTCTGTGAAATTTAGTGTTGGATAGAGGTTGCAAACAGACGTTTTTGAAGCAGTGTGTAATGTAGATTTGGAATACATTCTTCCCATAGCATTTTGTCATGACAGGCTTCATAATTTAGTGCTTGTGTACTATAATTTTTACAACTCAGCATTCATAAGAGAGCAAACGGAATTCTTAGACCAAGTTAGAGTACAGGGAGAGAGAGCATAGGTGTACTGATGTTTCTCTTGGTAGGGTTGTTTTAGAAGGGTGGATGTCTTGTGATGGTTTTTGAAGGCTCTTGTTTGGTTGGAGATTTTTGGATGGCTGTGTAGAATCTGAAATAAAAAGAATAAATAAATTAAAAGATGAAGGTTGATGACCATAGTCATTAATGGATGGTCTGCACTGATAACCTATGCTCTGAAAAAAATTCTTTTCACAGCATATTCCATCATGGAGTCATTTAGGTAGGGTTGTTAATTTTGATAAATATTGTTCACCTGAAAATTTTGGATGGCAGTAGTTCCCATGTGTGTCTAGGTAGTGGCTATGTTCAGCCTAATATAGTAAAAAAAAAAAAAGTATATAATTAAGAAATATAGTGGGATGACGACCTCAGTCATTGGCGGAATGTGATTGGTCAGAGCCTGTACTGTGAAATACCAGATGAATTTCACAGCACAATTTACTTTGAATGGGGGTTGAGGGGGGAAGAAAAATATGTATCTTTGAAATTTAGTGTTAGGTGTAGGATGAGAACAGATGTTTTTAAAGCACTGTGTCAGTTTAACTAGAAACCTAAGAGACTCATTCCTGTCTTACCACCCTGATCTGGAATGGTATTGTGAAGAGGCACATAGTGAGGCTGGAGGGAGGAGTCAACTTATAAGTCTGTGTGGATGTCTTGTTTGGGTGTGATGGTTGTTTAGGATGTTTGCATATTCCTGTTTGTCCTTATTGAGAGTCCCATGGTTGTCCTGTGTGTATGTGTGTGTGTGTATTTGGCCCCAAGGGGTCTTTAGCACCAGCTATTGTAGCATTGGGAAAGTCATGGAGTAGGTGCTATGCAGTGCTTATGTAAAGAAAATTTTGAGCAGACCTGTGAGGTGAAGTCAGGATTGCAGGGGTGAGTGAGTGTCTTGCCCTTTTCACTGAACATGGCTTGCTTACATCAGTGCCACCACTTGGTTTCTACAGCACTGCCTTTGCATATACACAGCTCTTGTATAACCAAAATACCAAACTGCTTCCACAGGCTCATCATTCACTCTGAATTTCACCACTTCAGTATATACAGTATATCCATAGGATTGAGAACTTCTGGCACGTTTTCCACACAATTACAAACTGGATGTATAAAACTTTGTGTATAATGCTAACAAAAAGCAATTCCTCATTTAACATTTTGTATAGTGAATATTCATGTAAACTACTGCTAGGTGAAAATCCCTTTATGTGAGGGCTAAGTTCCAGCAAGAAGGATTTGTTCTCAAGTATTTAACCACTAAAGGTCGGTCGCTGTTCTGCAACATGCCATGGCGATGTCGGTTGCCGTTCCAGAATACTTACACACTCTTACGTTCTCAGCCACTGCTCAACAACAAATAATTGTAGGACATTGGAACACAACTCGTTTTAAAGCTAATGAGTTGTGCTTTGCTGGGTATAAAGATTTTTGCTAGGCTTAATAATTTTCATAGTAATTTTTTTTTTTTTTTTGGCAAAAAGTGCCTGCCCTATGGTTGATTTTATAAACAATGCCTGACCCCAAGGGGTTAAGGTTCATTCAAGACAAAAGCATCAAGATATTTATACTAAGTGGAAAGACAAATTTAAATTAATATTTTTTTGTTCATACAGCGTTAGTTAACAGTGATCATTCACAGCATGCTTTTGTGATTAATGAAGTATATTATGTGAAGGTGTTTTTATTATGACTGATAGATTGATAAACTCTGCTTAGTGTAATGGTCTTAAATGAGGAATTACTGATATGGGTTTCACATTTTTTTTTCTAACTAACAAGTAATTTCTAGAGATGAAGCATAAACTAATGATACCTCTTGTAGGCATTGTAACAATGAAAAGCGTTATTTTCTTTGTGTTTTACTATTTCATGTTTATAGTTATGTATTGGATTAGGATCCTTCCCTCCATCTACTTCACCCCCTCCCACTCCTCCTCATCCATACCACCCATCCAACCTTACCACCACCACCCTGGTACCCTCTCTACCACATTCACCATGCCTACCACCTTTTTTGGTGTCCCCTACCTTGCTGTGCCTCTCTCTACTTTACCATGACCTACACTTCCATGCATCTACCTACTGTACTCATTTGTTCCTCTCTTCCTGCTCTTTCCAACCTTTCCCCTCTATTCCCTTGCTTCTTCCTGCCTCTCCACTGTGTTCTCTGCCAATCCCTAACTATCTTTGCCTTTTCATTCCATTCTCTCCTTTCTGTCCTTTCCTGGATCTCCCTTTTAACCTCTCCTCTTTCTCTTCATTACCCATCTTCCTCCCCTTCCTCACCTAGCCATCTTTGCCCAACTGTTCTCACTCCTCTACCTACGTATCTCAGTCTTTTCTACCTCATCTGCAGTTCTCCTTTCCCCCTCCCTCCTTCCTTCCCATTCTCACTCCCCCCTCCCATTCCCATCCTCCTCCATCTACATCCCTCTTATCTACCTCCCTCCATGCCCCTACTCTGCATTCCTCGTTTACTACCTTGTCATTCGCCTTGTCCTGTCTCCCCTCTGCCACTACCCTATCTGCCTCTTCTCTTCTCTGCCACCACACCAACCTAACTCCCACTTCAATACCACATTACCCAACCTGCCACTCTGCCCCACTACAATCACACCACCCTCTCTCTTATGGCCACCACAAACCCCCAAACCTCCAATCTACCGCCTCTTCCACTCAGCTACCACCAACTTATGTGCCTTAACCACCTCCCCCTCTAACCTGTCCTCATCCCCTGTGCTAGTACTCTACTACTTGCTCTATGTGAAACATTGTAATACTACTTACCCTATGTGAAACATTGTAACAAGTAAATTTTGTTAATAAAGTATTCAATGATAGGGTTGTATTTATGAACCTTCTGTAGGAGACCCCAGACACATTTATTGAGATTTGCAGGGTGGAATGCACCAGACTATGTCCTCA
>JAGKTI010004083.1:0-12211 GCA_018397915.1 Birgus latro | reverse complement strand
GAGGCACGATGGCAGGGAGGGGTGTCAGGGTGAGGCACGATGGCAGGGAGGGAGGACAGGATGAGGAAGGATGGAAAGGAAAGGGGGTGGGGAAGAAGGGTGAGGAAGGATGGCAGGGAGGGAGGAAGGGGGCAAGGCAGGTAGGGAAGAAGGGGGCAAGGCAGGTTGAAGGGGAGGGGGTGAGGCAAAAAGGGCAGTTAAGGAAAGGATAAAGAATTGAAAGGAAAAACTGAGAAAGGCATGGAAGGTGTTTGGCAGAAAGGGGGGGACATCTAGGAAGGGAGAGGTGAGTGAGAAAGGCAGCTGGACAGGAAGGGGGTGGGGAGGCTAGAAAAGATGGGGAAGAGGAAGTGGGGTAGGCAAGGCAGGAAGGCATGCAGGGAGGTGGTAAAGGTAGGCAAAGAAAGGGAGCAAGATGGTGGGGACAAAAGCTTAGGATAATAAAACACCATAAAAAAAATAATTAAAAAAAAATAATCGCCATCATAATGACCACTCTCCCGTCTATCAACATCATGTCCTGTAGAATGGCCCAGACAACCATTCAGGCCCCTGGAATCAAGTCACTACTCATGCCCCTGTACTGTACTATTCAAGCCCCACAGACCCTGACTACAACACAGGCCTAACCAAATGCACATTTTTTTACATACATGTGCTTCAAATTACCTACGAGATAAATCCAATGCCTATTAAAAAAAAAAGGGGGGGGGCAAACCTGTCACGTGCTCTCCCATATAAACTTCATCTAACGATCTCTAGCCCCTATCAGTTCCCTAGAATCACCTTCCATAACTTACTTTATTACACAATGACAACATACATACACCTTCTTGCAATACCAAGCCTCCTATCACTTCCAATTCATGCCGCATTTTGTATGTCTCATCAGTCACCCAATTTTATACACGCCATGCATTTATCAATCTTTATAAAAAAAATTCCAGCTGCATACCCTGACATGCAGCATCAGAAAAAACTTTGTATTTTGTCCATCAAGGTGTTTTCCTACAAATCATAAACTACATTCTGCTTAGTGTCAAAACATAGTTCTAGGAATACTGCTGCTCAATTACTAACCTTAAATTGGACTACTACACTGCATATTTAAGCTGCTAAAGGCTGACTTCCTCAGCAAGATCCTTACTTTCTCTGCAGGGAAACTAATCTGGAACAATACAGTGATGGTCAGTCAAGCTGGCATGATAGATTGTAATCCTTTAATTACCCACTGACAGCAACACAAAGCATTACGGGACATTTATGAATCTCAACAATACGACTTTATTTCAATTGCTCCAAGCCACCAATGAATGCCGACAATAAATTCATTATCAGTTCATACCTCAGAATCCTCACTCTCCTTAAATTACATACTGAGAAAAAGATAGGCTGACAGCAGATAATGTCCAAATCATTACCTTTAAATAGAAAAATTAAAAAGAAATGCAAATAATCCACAAAATACAAAGACCCTTGATTTAACACCTTCATAAACCAGATACCGGATTTAACAGACCCCATGAAGCCACCAAACTTCTGCCAGCTATAATGAACAATGTCTTAAATGGGTCACACATTTCCTACCTTCTTACTGCAACTGGGCAAAATTATGGGCCACATAAATATAACATGGGTATAGTGTTAATCAAGTACTAGAATATGCTATCAAACTCATTTTCAGACACTAGCTTGCAATCCCATCTGGAGGGGGAGGGGGTGGCGTCATCAGAAATACTGTAATGGATTTTCAGTTATCGAATAAGGCTTCCTCCTTATGGGGTCTATGGTTAAAAGTGTGTGAAATGGGTTATCTGTTCATAAAATTTTCTTTCTAAATGCTGTGGACATTGACACAGGGTAACATGTCTCAGCATTTTTACATCACTGATCGAACTGATTTATAAATATTCCGAGATTACTTTCAGTGTAGTAACATCAATACATCATTTAAGATGCAACGAGAAGAGTGTATGAGAGTGAGGTGGAGGGGGAGACCGAGGATGAGATGGAGGGATAAAATGGTGTATGAGGATGGGGGGTGTGGGTTGGAGGGAGGGCAGAGAAATGGCAGGGAACAGGGACACATGGAGACAATTTGTTTGTGGCCAACACTTAAGGAATTAATGTAATAGCTGAAAAGTATGAGTAACTCAACAAATTAATCACTGGTCTGGCTGGGATCCGACTTCAGGCCCTCATGCTCCCAATGATTGCACATTACCACAGAGACAAACATAGGATCCCTGCTTTGCCTCTGGGCAACACGGGCACTTATAGACCCCATTACAATAAGGCATATGGCAACAGACAAAATATATGTCCATGGTGGCAGCCCTCAGACTTAAAGCAGGATCAGGGCAGGACAAGTTGTTTGGCAGCAACATGGTGTCACTTCCATTTTCTTTGAAACTGTATGAAAACTGAATGGCTACGATAGCAGATTTCAAACCACTATTGAGGAGTGTTAGACTTCAGACAGTATGTTTGAGACTATTATTTTGCATTAAATTGAAACTGAGTTCGTATTAAACTGAAACCATGATTCTGTAATTATCTGAAACTATTATTTTGTATGATATTGTATGACCACAATGTGACAGTACAAAATGCGCCATCAGTCACATACACATTCTTCTCCACCTTATTTTATATACATTCTCTCCATACCAACCATGCACACACACCCTTCGATCTTACTGTCTCCAGATTTCCTTACATCATTCCCTTCCCACAACATTATTTCTTATCCTATCCATTCTACAAACTCTACACACATTCCTCTCTAACCCCATTTCATCTCTCACTTCTGACTTCTTGTACTCATGCCAAACTATACAATAACAACAATAATAATAATAATAATAATAATAGTAACCAATCATCAAGACTTTTTCCCGGTTAATGATGAGTTGAGCTATGGTTTAGAAATAGGTACGAAAGTGTAAATAATAATAATAATGAGGGAAGGAGGTAGGTGACATTTAAATGGCAGCCAGGGATGATTTATAAAATGGGTATTTAAACCCCCAGAACACTAAGTAAAGTTTACAAATTTTCTCTTTTTCACTACTGTACAGTCAACCAAAAAACGGCACACCTGGATGGCTGCCAACCCTATCAGGATTCTGGGCCAGGCATTTTATGTCTGTGCTAGAGTCAGCCACTCTCAAGCTGACCCACATCCTTGCATCGCAATATTTTTCTTTGATCCCTCTGTGTATATACACTTTTCATGATACAATGTTGGTTTTGGTGTCAACTTAAAGTTGAACAGTTGTACTTAATTGTAGTAGTTCAAAAAGGGAGAGCAAAAAATATGATCAGTCAAAATGACGAATTGAAGTTAGGCAAAAACCAAAAATTTTGTACCTTGCTGTAGAAAAATATTTGGCAAAAACAAACTAATAGATATGTAAATCTGGTTTACACCATGCAAAACTACAATAAATTACCTTTACAATGATATATATATATATATATATATATATATATATATATATATATATATAAACACTGCTCAAAACAGAATAGTACTAGGATAATTTTCCTGAATATACTGAGTTTATAGCAAACATATGTTCAAAATCATGTGCTAATCATGAGAATCATTCACTAATGAGACTCAGTGGGATATGACCACCGATTTTCAAAAGACTGGATGAAAAATTTATCTTTGGAAAAGATGAGCACCAAACTGACACTCACACAGTGAATCAGATAACATTTTATTGACTTAATGAGTTTAATTCGGCTCCACATCAACACTAATAATGGGTAGCTGCACCACTGAGTCTCACACACTCTTGACAATGCCTACGCATGGTCAGAATAGTGTTCCGGATCACATTACGGTCAACGTTCCTCCACTCGTCCTGGAGAGCAACAATTAAGTCCTGGACATTGGAAACTGGGGCTGACGGTTACTCCTGAACAGAAATTAAGTATCATATGTGGAATAATTTATATCGTGATTGAGATAATTACCAAAACATCCTTGAGTACTATTCTATTTTGAGCAGTGTATATTATGGTAATTTTTGCATTTTATTGCACAGTAAAGCAAAAGGAGAGAGATGCACAATGTTATTTTAGTCTCGGCTGCATATTCACTTCGCAATCTTTTGCTCTGATCGGTCAGTGTAAATACACTTCTCATGATGGGATGCTGGGTGTGGTGTTATTTTGAAGCTGAATAGTTGCACTTTACCAAACTATGTTCAAAAAAGGAAAACAAAGAAAATAAAAAATCAGTGACTAATTGAGGTTAGGCAAAAACCAAAAATCTTATACCTTGCTGCAGAAAAACATTTGCCAAGAATAAAGTGACAAAGAAACAAAGCCATGAGTCAGGCCAGCTGTGGTGTACCCGCCACGCATACAGCAACCATACCGTGATGTCACACTCGAGTCTCTTTGTTATGACGAGTAAACGCGAATTATGGTCAATATTTTACGAGTTTCTTAAAATGACGATAAAACACATCACCGGAATCTATGAGGCTGGATTTGAAGTGACGTTCAAAATCGTCATCAGAATCTCAAAGGGTTAGTATGATTGAGTTTTGCAGCACATGAAACTGCCTCAAAAAATATACTATCCAATATGTGACGGTCATTTTGGGTTGTACCAAGTACCAAGGGCAATATATGCACTTGTAATTACAGGGTGCCCCATATATATAACATTGCCTCATCCGTGTTTGAGAACGATGAGCACTAAGATGGCCAATACTTTTTTATTTTTTTTTATTATTTTTTTGGTTGACTGTACTGACAAATGTACACTATCAACCTGAGACAGATGTGTAGATGTCCGTCGTTTGGTAGACTAGGTATTTAATCCATAATTTCCTTTGATATTCAAGTTGTCGTCGTTTCTTCTGACTCCAGCCTGCAACTCCAAGGCCACCATCTACATCGGAAGTTTGCCCTGTTGGGGAGGAAGGAAGTGGTGAAAACCTGCTAGCACTGTTGCCTGAACTTATGAAAACTATGAAATACCAAACAAATCTTAACAGCTTCCATTTTCAGTCTCTACATTACCAAGTTTTGTTCCACCTAATCTAGATGAACTCAGGAATTAGATATCTGGCCAAACATATGGCCATATTCAAGGAAGCACAGGAAACTTTGTACTGGTAGTGCTTTGTAGGCCCTGACAATAACTCAATTCATAATGCACCTAACAATAACAAAACCAGCCTACAACACACAAACTCCTTTGACAATTTCAATCTTGCTATTATATACCAAGTTATTTTACCTAACTTAGGGCAGACATCTAGTAGTGAAGAAGCTACTGGAGGCTATATCTACCTTCTCCAGCTTTGAAAGTCACCAATAAGGTGAATAAAATTGTAGCAGAAAGAACGAAATACAAAATACATCACAAAACTGAAAAGTCTAAGCCTACAGAATGGTAGCTGGCAATCCAGTGTGTTCCCCTCAAGCTGGATGTCACCCTACTACCCTTCAAAGAGCCAGCCAAGGCTAGTATTTTCAGTGGCATGGAAGGCTTCAGGCACTAATTTAGTTAATTTTTCTGCATATTAAACCTTAAATTCATTTTGTATGCTATATCATTTTAATGCTGACAAGTTCATGTGAAGGTCACCATCTTCCTGTGGTGGCACTGTGATCAGGTGGCTCCAGGGCTTCGTTAAATAAACATCCCTTAATTCTCTCCTTATTACCCAAAAAGGAAGGTGGACTGCTGGAAGAAAGCAATTTCTGCCTGCATTTCAGTGTTCACATTGAGATAATCCTGGGGTTGCAACTAAAGTACTACAGTGACCCCTCCAATTAAGAAGGTTCCATTTGCAATTTTAACCATTCACAAGATGAGACAAATCCCACCCAGATTCCTCTTATATGGGAAAGAATCTGGTTTGCTCTAGAAAATCTCAAGAAATCAGCACATGACCTGTTGGGCGCCGACAGTCGAAAGTCCCATGTGGCAACATATCAACATGGCAGTCAAGCATGTCTGCCGTGCAGGTGCATTCTGCGTCCTCTTCCCTCTCCTCCCTTGTCCCCACTGAGGATGGCGGGAAAAGAATACCTCTCCAGTATCTCTGCTTGTCGTAAGAGGTGACTAAAAGGGGCCTTTTAGTCTCCCATACTTCTCTCCTTACTGTCCTTCTCTTCAGTCCTATCTTTCTTTTTTATATTTCCATGTTTCTTCCGGCCCTTATTTTCTCTCTACTCCTACCAGGTTAGACAGTTGGTTCTATTACATGAATAGTTTAAGGACTTCCCACTGACACCAACCCTTTCTCCCTTAGACCAGTTTCACACCAAGACCACTTCAACGGCAGCCTAAGTGCCATATAGCCATGTTATGGCTGGGTGCTAGTACTTCAATATTCCTTCCTTCCTTCCTCCCCTCTACAGTGGAGAAGAGACCCCTCAGCCTCTGATACACCCCTCCCTGACATGCAAGCATTGCTCCATCCCCAGTCGTGGTAAATGATCACTTATTTACCACTCTGTACACTCTAACCACTTTTTATGCCCAGTGATGTTCCTACAGGTTGTTGGTTTACTATAATATGTATGGTCTGGGGGGAGGGGGGTAAAAAATTATCATAGCCATATATTTGGATTTCACTATACCAATTAGCCTGATTTGATTTTTTTGGTACCACTTGCGCGATTCGATTTTCACGGAAATATTTTTATGATACATTAGTTGTGTAACTGGAAGGGTCACTGTACTACTCTGTCTGACCACCTCTCTTCCTACTTCTTCCTTTCCTTCCTGTCACCTTTTTACTCTTTCCACTTCACCTGGTTCTACACCGAATGACAACCTGTTTTCCTGGAACCCAGGAAACCATTTACTATGGTGGATGGTGACCATAGAAGCAGATAATGGGGTGATGTGGAGCCCGCTATGCCTCTGCTAACTGAGAGGAGACATGTAAACGTGGTGTCCATCCATAAACTAACTCTCCGTACTTTTCCCTGCGAATCACCGTTGCGGGACAGTGTCAACCACATGGGAACATCAGTTCACTGCATTGAACGACCATGCAGGAGTGGCTGCTTCCCTACACCGGATGGGTCTGCTCGGCCACACAGACCAGAATTAATCAGCACCACCACTAGCATCAACTTTAAATCAAAACCATACAAGAGAATATCAGGTGTAATGTGCACAATAAACCACTAAGAGAACTGATGAAATCTCCAATGCCACTTAGCATATGACCCTAAGCCTCAACCCTGGCAATCCTACCTCATATCCACTCAAACCTTGTGTCCTGCATAGTCAAACTGGTGAGGTTTTTATGTAAGATATAAATCAGGTATATTAAAGACAATGTTCTATCAACTCTTATAGCATAACACACACAGAATAGAAGGCATAAGATTGAAAATGGCATACCAGTGACAGGTTTTGCTCATTTAGTGTTTTGCTCACCCTTCCTACACCTTGGGATGGGCTTGGTACTTGTTCATCTATTATTCCCTGTCAAGTCTAAGTACCCCTCCCTGCTCATAGACTGAGTGAGACCAGCATATACAAGACTATAAATACAGAGGCTAAATACCAAATATATATTGCAATACAAACACCATCAATGCATATTTGATAACTTACATTAACTTAAACTTTCAACAAAAACAGACTGACATACATAAAACCATCATTAGGAGGAGCACAAAAAAATAATCAAGGCCACTGCAGCTTGACAGACCTAGCCTACAGTCCTTGAGCCATGGCTGGTGAAGCTCTCTCTCCCTGTCCCAAACTGGCAATTACTGGTGGTTATTAAGGCTAAGACTAATATAAAACTCATTAAAGAAAATTTCAAAAGCAAAATTACACCAAGATACCTCTTCCCTCCCATTTATAAACTCTCTGAAACACTAAACCGTTAGTCAGAAGTTAAGAAACAAGTTTAGGAAATATTTCAATGTACTGTAATTTTGAATACGCTTTGGGCACTGGTATTTTTAGTACCAATGGAACCTGGAAAAAATTAAGGATCTTTAGTTGACTATTCAGTGTACTTCTTGGGAAGAAGCTAAGGTAGCAGTAGTAGTAGTAATAGTGACAGGTGGAGCATAACCTTTGTATTGGCGACCTGGTCTTTATCCTTTTAACTCTTTTGTTATGCTGTGTGCTGATCATTTACTTTCTTTTCTCTTAACCCTTAAACCATGGGGTTGTCGCAGGTGCGCCGTGCCCAACCCGCAGGGATATTCGAGCTCTGACTAACTTTTTAAAAACATTTGCCAAAAATCAGTTATTAGTCCAAGAATATTATAATTACATATGCATATGGCACATACCTTCAGCTTTCTCCTGGGATTTTTTAGCACTCGTCGACTACCGTAGGACTTGTGAAGACTTCTGAAGTTGGGTAACTAAGGCTCCACTTTACACTTCCCAACTTCCCGTAATATGAATACAACTAACAGATATTAACACTAGGAACACTATTCAATGATTTCCAAGTAGTTTGGAATCCATACTAAAAAAAAAAAAACTGTGAAAGCAATGTAAAATACGAGCGCGTACGAGCCTCCCACTCGTGCTAATTCGCCGCTGGTATTCTATTTCTTACTCATATACACTCACACTTTATTATTTCTAGTACTTTATTACACTTATATATATCTACAGTCCTTTACCGCTTCCCACATGATGTTTAGTACGGGTAGAGGTCACAGGGCCTTTTATAATGGGCGCAAAAGCGACAGAAATGGACGGGCGCGACTGTGACGTGATTTCACTGTGAAGGATAAGAGCGAACTGAATGTACAATACGATCCCGGTAGCCACGAGTTGAAAATGTCAGCTGCTAATGCATATGCTAAGAAATAAGTCATAGGAAATCTAGACAATACATAATAAATTAGGTAGTTCCAGGTGAATATAAATATCACTCAGGCTTCTCTCTCTTCCTTTCTTATATACATCTATATTATAGTGTATATCATACGGCATATTTCACGGGAAAAAAAAGCAGGGGAAATTAAGCTGCCGTCACACGTGCACAAAACTGGCTAACATGCGATCCAGTTTTGTGAGGCAAAACGGCTAGCAAAGTCGAGTTGTCGTCACACACGCTTGTGTCTTGCGAGCCAAAACGGGTAACAGTGTCGTCTGCCTTGGCGCCCCGTGGACATTTGTAAACAAACCACCACGGAGTACCCACTCCCTTTTCCTCAGTTTCTGTAACCGCTTCACGTACTTTAGCAACTCCAGAGGCACAAAGCAGTCTACTAGTGTTTTCCTTGCTGCAGGATCCATATCGAAATCTGATTTCTACTTGTTGTTTGGAGACAAAGCAGACGGCCTCCGCGCCTGGTCACCCGAGTGTCCGAATATTTATTTCTGGTTACAAGAAAAAAAGTAAAAATGAATAAAAACCACAAGAATTAAATTGTATTTACGTAACAAATTTAGTTTAACTTTCCTTCTATGAATAACTGAATATTTTCTCACTGATTACAAAATTAACATAGGCTCATTTGAGTTCCAATCCCACCAACAAGCTGTGAGCGAGAATTGTTATCCACTTTGCCTCGCAAGTGAAATCTCGCTCACCGTGAGTCAGTTTGGCTAGCGGCTCGCAAAACTGCCTCGCATGTTAGCCAGTTTTGTGCACATGTGACGGCAGCTTTAGCGAATAAGTGCAGGTTGGATGTTGCCAGGTGATAATTAGCCAATTCCAGGTGTATGGCACTATCAATTACCTTACTTTTTTTTGTATATATATTATTTTGTATAAGAATAGAGCATAGGGCTCATTTCAATGGATGAAAACAGTAGAAAAATCCGGGGAAGATTTACTTAGCGCAGAGCAGCTGAGCAAAAAACATGAGAGGGTAATGGAGGGGAGATAGGAAGGGGTCTAGAATGGGGGAAAATGGCTAAATTGTCAACAATGGATGGGAGTACTGATGACATTAGCAGCTCTGACTATTGTTGGACATTGGCAGTGCTGACAGATGATACAAGTCACTACCTGAAAGCCCGGGCAAATTTAAACACAGTCACAAAAGTGATGCCCCGCGGTATGATCCACTGCACCCAACCGTCACGAAAGTGACGACCCACGGTTTAGGGGTTAATTTCCACAAGTCATATACAGTACTGTATATGTTTTCCGTTACTTGTTTTTCTCTCTTGGGTCACCAATTTTGCTACTTGGATAATTTAAGTCCATATAACAGTATAAGCTTCTGACTGATAAGTTACTTTAAGTAAACATTATTCAATTCTTTTTTGAAAGACTTAATCTTGTGGTTTGCTCAACACGTTGTGAAGCAAATTTTGCTACTGGAAGCCAGTGGAAGGACCTAACAGGGATGCAAGATTGGCGGGGAAAAAAAAAAAGTGTGCTCACCTTTTTAGTAGCCAGTCAACTGCCTCCCTGGAACAAACACAGCAATGGTAATTGTGGTGGTCTTGGTTGGTAGCTGTGGTGGTCTTGACTGGTTGTTGTGGAGGTCTTGCCTGGTTGTTGTGGTGGTCTTGCCTGGTTGTTGTGGTGGTCTTGACTGGCTGGAATATAGTAAACACTTGTTACCCATCTATTTTTATGCTATCAAGTCCAGTATACAAAATTTACTTTCCAAACCATTACTAATCTTGCTCATGTATTCAGCGCTAAGCATATTAGGTATGCCCTGCAAATATTTCTAAATCCTAACTGACAATATTGCTAAAGTGTAGTGCTGCATATACTTCTTCCTTCCACTTCATTTGTCTGACTTTCTCTTTCCTACTTCTCCCCCTATCCTTCCTGTCATATTACTCTTTCCACTTCAGGTGGCTCTACACTTAGCGCAGAAGTCTAATGGTTTCCTTTAACCCAGGGAATCACTGACAACGCTAAGTGGTAACCATATAACCAAATTACGAGGCTATGTCCAACCTCGTATGGTGCCCATTAGCTGGATGGAGACTATCGTGGCGTCCATCCAGGAACCAAACCACACTTCCCCGTGCCTCTGTCAACTGCAAAGATACAGTTCACTGTATGGAAGGGCTGTGAAACGTTGGCCACTTGCCTGCAGTTGATGGGTCTGCACTGCCAGACTGGCTAATCAAGCTGTTCTAGATACCCTAATACTGCCAGGTCCCCTCATACATGCATCTGCTATATGAGGCTGGAGAAACCAATGTGAGAATGGACAAAGAAATACCAGTTCAATGAATGAGATGGCCCTGCAGGGTTGGTTACTTGCCTGCAGTTGATGGGTCTACTCTGCCACACAGACAAGTTGTTCTACATACCCTTATAGTCAGGTCCCTTTATAGTAGCATCCACTAAACGTGAAACCAATACAAGAAGGGGCAATTTAGACCCAAATTCAGTGATGTGGGCAGGGTCAGTTAACCTAACCCCATTTCAAGTTATGTACTGTACGGTTATAAGAGGTTCCGCTATCCAAACAGTCCTCCATTAACATATCCTACTCATACTGGGTCCCACTGGTATACAGTATTGTTGTTAAATGGAAACAGATCTAGCTATTAAAATAAACCTGCCAACCAACAGTCTACCGGGCAGAATTCTGTAACTATATTCCTCCTGTTGTAGCTGACATTTTCCTCTAAAGCACCATTTGTAAAGTACTGCATATTTTCAATATACTCAACTCCATGTTACCCCTTTCTTGTGTGGCCGCTAGGTTACTCTATCCTGTTATTTTGTGGGTGACCAGCTCGTACATGAGTGGCATTATCCATCTACTGCCAGACGCCTTGACCCACCGTGTGCTGGCAAATTTTGGACCCTCATGGAGCCATGGTGCTGGCCAATTTTCACTTTCCCCCCCCCTACATAGGTTAGAAATGATGAGAAAACATGGGGAACATCCATCACAGAAGCCTTTAGGTCGATTCTCCCTGAGCTTGTGGCTGAAAACTTGGGAGAACACCCGTAGACTTCACTGCCTGCTGCCACCACAGTGCTAAAGGAGACAAAAGCTCTGCATTTCCTTCATTGGTAACTAAGCTATTCAAGCCAAGGACATTCTTGTTGAGTATATTGATAATATAGGAAGGCCTAGAGAGGAGCGGGAATATCCCAGCCGATTTTTTGGCGCCTAATTTGAATTTCTGAATTTTGGCAAATACTGTATATCAAATCTTTGATGTACATGTCGCTGGCACTGTCCGCTCATATAGAGGCTGACATACATGTACGTTGCTGGCACTGTCCACGCATATAGGGGCCGACGT
>JAGKTI010004082.1:30773-52659 GCA_018397915.1 Birgus latro | reverse complement strand
ATACACATTAGAAAAATTTCGATATATCATACGTATATAAATTCCCGACTATGAGAGTCAATGCATCAGAACTAATTGGGTTCCTGTGATTCAATGTCCCAATAAACAAAAAATAGCTAAATAAATAAATAAGTAAACTGTATGGCACTATTTGAAATGGAGTACGGTATCAAGAGTTGTGAAGGCCATGAGAGGGCTAAAAATAATTGTGGACACACCAGGGAGGGATGGACAAACCAGACACATCAGTTTACACCGGTATACTTGGTACAGGTTGGGTTGGTAGCTCTGGTAATGAGGCGTATCCTCAGTGGCATAGGCGGCTTCGTGGCATCTCTTCCTTGGCGGTTTATTTTACATATTACACCTTAACAATCTCTGGTATGTTAGTTATATCGCTTTAATATCGACAGAACTTGCATCAAGAACATACAAGAGGGCACTGAGGTGTAGCTAATGCACTGAAAAAAAAAAATGCTAAAAAAGATATGGTGGGGTAAAATGCTGATATGCGATGCAATATCTCCAAAGCACTGACAAACCCAAACAGTCCATTATGGGGTTCGAAGATAACCTGATAGCAAAGGCGGATGCAGGGAGGGGGGGGGGGGGGAAGGCGAGGGAATCCTGGGGCAGAACTCTACCTTACTAGCCGTGCTTTTCTCTTGCTTTTTTTCTGTGCCTTATATTTCTTTTTTTTAGACTGCCTGAAGGGAACAAACGTGCTTATTGACCGCGTGCCCTGCGTCACGCCATGAAATCATCATAGGGAGGTTGCGGAAAGGATGTGGTGAGAAATGGGCTAGGTGGGGTGAACTTGAATCCCCGTGGTGGGGTGCGGGGTAAGAAGGTAGGGAAGTATACCTTGTTAAAAACGGGTACTGTAGGATTATTGATCTGAGTGTCGGAAGGAGGGGAGCGGATTAAAGAACTGACCACGGAGGACGGAGAAATGGGTGGGATGAGCTAAAATTATGCCGAGAGGTGGGGATGGGTCATGAGAATGGACCTGTGAACATGGATGCTGCAGGATTACTAGTCTGAGTGATATATCATAGTTTTATGCAATATCAACAAGACAAGGAATACTTTCTGTCGGCATGGGGAATGAACACACAACCATCAATGAGTATATCGAATAGCTGAAAGGAAAAAGTAGTGCATTTTTTCCAGTACCATCTTGTATGAATCCAATACTACAGAAACAGCTTTATCATAAGTAACGACAAAAGAGTTCAGAGTATTAGGCTATACCTCCCCTTCCCCATTACTAAGTGTTGGATTCTCCCCTGTGATGGGTGCGAATTGTGGCCATCTGAATTTATCCGCAAAAACTGAAATGGACCTGGATAAAGATTCCAATTACACTGCTCGCAAACGCACCACTATTATGCATTAAAAGAATTGCACTGAAGGACATTAACTCCCTTTGTAAAACTGCCTTTTTTTTCTAGTTTATTCCGGCTGCTTCCAAGCGATTTATTCAAATAAGGAAAGGTTGCTCGTACTGAAGCTCGAAGTACCCTTAACGGTGGATAATATCGTCGAGCGATTGCAAGAATAAAACACCAAATACGTCATCGTGGTGATGGGGATAAACTGTAAAGTTGTAACGGTATGTATTACTAGGTTAATTCCCATCACGTAATGCATGACAGGACCATAACAGCACATAACGCGATTGTTTCGCAAAAAAATAAATAAAAAAAACAAGAAGAAATATCCACCTTCTCGTGACAGTAAACATCTACATCTGCATCACAATATGACTGATACAAAAAATACAAAAGAAAAAATCAACTAGCTTCCCGTGGTAGTAAACAAGCACACCTGCAGCAGCTTTAAGTCAACAACAGGTGCCAGCGGGGCAGCTCTGTCAATACATGAAGACAGCCACTTGTTGTCGTTTGTCTTTGTCCAATACTTCATGCCGCCTGCGGTATCTAGATTATTTTTCCCCCCTTTTTGACCCCTCTAATGCGATTTTTCCTTTTACTTAGGGTAATTTCAGACGATTTTATTCACGCTGAGACAGAAACTGAGTGAAAAGAAAGCAACAAGATAAAATCACCTGACGATAGCATGAAAAAAAAAAAAGTCTCCAGGCAGAATCGGCTTAGTGGTCATAGCTAAGCACATAAAAACAGAACCAATATTCTAGTTAACCCAGGAGCCTTCGTAGCACTTGTTCTTAAGTGATTTATTGTGCATATTACACTTCCACATTCTATTGTACCAGTAGCCTACCGTGTATGTTACCTAAATGTTTTTAACTCAGATTCCCGTCATTCGCTCTCACATGACGCCTGCTGAGACTGAATGAGGGTTAACAATGGCGCTATCACTCCGGGGTTCATACTACTCACTCTCAGTAGAAGATACTTCTCGGGTGTCAGATGAAACGGAAAATACAGAGTTGTTCCGACCGTGAAAGGGTTAACGGTAGCAGTTATTAATACTTTCAAACTCCTATAACACTTCAGCTGAATACAATCGTCTCTCGTTAGCTGGAGAGCAATACTGAAGCTGTTCCGACCATGAGAGGCTTAATACCGACACAGTTTGCATCACGTACCAAACATGATACTAAGATGTATATAACGGTTCCATAATCCGCTGAGGAAGAAGTGTTACGAAATGTCCCATGCCAAAGAAAATCCGACCTCCCCCCGCCCCCCCCCAAAAAAAAAAAAAATAACCACATCATTCAAATGTATCTACATATCCTATCATGATAGTGTTACCCCTTTGGCTATGGATGTCGTATTAGGGCAAAAGGCTTCAAACTATATACCCACCAACATCTATACTGCAACTAGTACACTTAGGGATGGTATTTAAGCTAACACCAGATGGTTTTGCTCAGCCAGGAGAAATCTTAGAAGTAGAAGGGTCAAAATACTGAAAATATGCCCAGGCTCTCAAAATTGCTACGGTAGTTACATAATGAAACTGTGTCCATCTATAGTTCGTTTTAACCAAGCGGAAATTTTCGTCTTTCTGTAACTTATTTCACGTAGTTCAGTGAAAAAAATAAGAAAAAACGGCTCTACATACTTTCTATACAACTTCTCTGTGACTAGCACCATATTTCAGTGTTAATCTATTATTACAGATGAACACTGAAAAAGGAGATACGAATTTTATGCCTACTGAAAATGAACAGGGTATATTTAGTAAGACAGAATAAATGCTATAGAAGCCAACCTTGCCTTGATGTGGGATAGAAATATTTATAAAGGATGTTAAATATTATGAGGTGCGTCTTCGTAAGTTAAAACCGTAATTATTACATTATTTTTCCTATTGTCACTTAACTATTCTTTCCCAATTGATTCTAAAGTGTTGCGTAGTTAACTAAGTGAAAACAAACGTATATCAAAACAAACTTATACTCAAACCTACAGCGGATTTACTCTGTCAAGTCCCGATCCCTTTCAGCTAGTTTGATGGCCAAGTTTAGACAGACCGACGGATCGCTTTAACCAGTAACCAAAGAAACAATCCTACCTCACAACTGGTTCATCGATCTTCATACATGGCGTAGTATTTAGTTGTGAAAGTGGCCCCAGTCCGTTTGATGAAATGAAACAGACTACAGTACAGTTTATAAATAAGATCCCAGTTCTCCAATGCTTTTCCCTCATACAGTGACCAGGATCAGAGTAACAGAACAGTTTCTTGAATTTGACAAAATAATGTTGCCAATCCAACGTAAAATCATCTTTCAGAAGTTAGTTTGTTCATAACACGCATTCCTTACTGCAGACTGCAAGTCATGAGTAAAAAAAGTCATAAAGTGTAGTCTTGAGTAAAAATTCCCAGACAATCCTTGGCCACATTCTGTCACGCCTTCCATATTTCTCATTCCTCCCCAAACGACAGGGCGTATCCCTCATAACCGTATTGTTGTCACAAAAAACATTTCATGTAACATTATATTGCCACAACGGACAAAGAAACGTCAGCGAACTTTTGTTCATGGCTGTACATTTTAAGGCGGAGCAGGGAACACCTGAGGTATAAGTCAACAACTTTATTCAGCTTCGGCGTCACATTAACTCCTTCTGTTCGATATATTTTACATCATAATCCTCTCTCTCTCTCTCCCTCTCTCTCGACATATTTCTTCAGTTCCGGGGAAGACAATAGCCCCTTCAATACAGCAGGATTTTCTTTGGCTAAGTTAAATCGTCAAATGGCAGAAGTGATGGAGAGGGGTTAAAACTAGTGACAACATGCCCACAGTGCTCATCTCTTTACCGGATTTATCGTGACAGCCGACTTGACAAACTTAGGAACAACCCACATGCAGTTTATGGCTACCAAGAGATAAAAAATAAATAAAGGGCACCAGCTATCCCGCCGACTTGGTATGGTACGGTGCGACGAATATCAGATTGAGAACGAAGCCCACGAAGACCATCATCTCAGCCTGATTAGTATGCCTGGCTATTAAGGGTTTTATTACCGTCATTAATTTCGCACCAATCTATGCAGCGCGTCCTTACAGTCATGTATTTATGGTCGAGATACCATGTCTCAAATACACTGATACAAAGAGCCATGTTCAGATTTTACCTTCCTTGTTCATAGATACATAATGCACAACAGTTAAGAGGGTTCTGATAAATTTTGTTGTTGACGGCAATACATAAAGAAAATCCATACGCCAATACTGCATACATATTTACCATATCGATCTAGTCACGTGTCCACATCCACATGCAAGGAGGAAGCATGTGGAGGTACAGCAATTCCGTGTGGCGAGGTGCTGACGTAGATATTGTACCGTCCAGGTTTCACAAACTTATCTCTTCCCTCTCCTTAGATTTGTTTTTGCAAGAAGAACAAGACATGGAAGGAGTCTGTACTCTCCTTCCTTTGTTAATCCTCCTTAAAGAACAGCTTCTGACATAGGCCTAGTCCTCTCGTAATTAATGTAAGAATTTAGGTGCTGGATATGGACGCCTGCATGGGGTGGCACTAATATAATTAGGAGACTCAACTACCCAGTTTTATAAATGACTCGCAGTTAGTTCCCTTCCCTCAAAATACGGATGGTGGATTGCACAAACTATTAAACCTGTGTAGTCCATCGGGTTCACATTCAGCTGAGCCAGAGGTTGCAGCTACGGTACTACTATCACTATATAAATTAAGATTTCTTTTTGCAGAATAAGGAAAAGGCATGGGAAAGTTCCACACTATCTTCGTCCTCCCTTTGAAAAAGAAAAACAAAATCATAGTTACCGGTACGAAAACTAGTTGATCGTAAAATGGGCCGAGATACACAAACTTATGACCAATTCCCTGTCATAAATGTGATCTGTTTTAGCTGGTTGGGGAAGACGGGAACATGTAAAATCTTCATATGTCTCTTACACTTCCTGTTAACACAAATCTTACGTTACGACGGGGAATTGATCGTAAATATGTCCGAGAATCCCACCACTTGGCCCCGACTACCTGAACTCGTCGCTGTTACCGTGCTACAGTGTGACTCATCCATGTAGGGTAAACAATCAATAGAACTGAGTCACTCCCTGGGCACCGTGTACTATCTATGTATCATTTAGGGAGTGAGTAAGTGGCCTAGCCAAGACACATTGGCTAGACTACCACTTAGGGTTATGAGTTATATGTTCATTGACATTAAAGGCTTCATAGCACCTCTAGCACCTTAATATCCTGCTGCATGTAACCAATATAAACAAAATGACATACAACAAAAGATAACTATAAATCTACTGAACTCGCATTACTCGGTACCAGTTTATGCTCGTTACTTTTACACCAACTTATTCAACAGTCATTAAGGTGAAATGTTCCAAGAGTAATAACAATCTATAAAGCTTAAGAAGTGCTACAAAGTCTCCAAACGCCTAAGATAATACAACTCTCTTACTAGGGACCTTCGTACATATAACAGAGCTTAATAACACCCTGGGCACCATGTATCATTGAGGTTGTGGGGGAGCAGCAAAGATAATTTACCCCACCCCACTCTCTCTCTCTCTCTCTCACACACACACAGACAAACACACATACAAATAACCACTAACCCGGTAGTGCACACAGGTGTGGTTAAAAGTCTTCCCTCACCCCTTTACCTGTACAGTCAGGGAAAAAGTTCGCCTACTAATCCACTGCGTCTGCATCACACTCGGGGCATGTCAGTCACTTTTCTCCCTGACACCGCATATTAAAGACAAACACCTATGGGCAAAGAAACATTCTACGCCTCTCTAAGCTTTAAAATATTAGCTTGCAGAGGATTGGGTGAAGTAGAAGAGGCGAAATATTGCGTGAACTTTTGTAATAGACTGTAGGACACCATTGCCGCTACCGCGAAATTTGGGGGAACATCACACTGCCTTCCCCTTATCCCCCAAACATATTTATTTACTTTTCTATTTATTTACTTATTTAATTGCCAGACGCCGTAATCCCGGAAGGGGTGGACATTAAATTGTCTCCATGGTATCCTATCCTCCGTCGAGCTGCCCTTTCTCCAACGCGCATCTCCCTCCCTCACATACATCTCCATACTATCCCTCTATCAAATCCTCTACGCATGGCCAAACATAGGCCATACCGTGATATTAACGAAAATACCAATACCATCACTCCAATGGTGTACTTCCTATAGTATTCTTGTTACCAGCAGCCGAGTTTTGTCAACTTACGATGGGCCTCTATTAGTGACGTTCATTACTACAGTTTACTCACACTGACCTGGCCAAGATTTTCGTCCTTTTGCAGCTTATTTCACAAAGGTCAGTGGCTATGTTACGACTCTACGTCCTTTCCACTTAACTTCGTGACTAGTATCATATTCAAGGTATCTCGATACAGATAAGCATTCAAGACGGAGATATGGCAATTCTAGGCCAAGTTTAAGTCAACACAGTAAATCACATACACATTCTAATCTATTCAGTTCGAAGAGTCTCACTTTAGCTCTATAAAATCGTCTGAAAAAAAAAAATGACGTGCTCTGACTGAACGGGTGACGAACACCTAATTACCTGAAAGTGTTAATTCTCTCTCTCTCTCTCTCTCTCTCTCTCTCTCTCTCTCTCTCTCTCACACACACACACACACACACACACACACACACACACACACACACACACACACACACACAATACTGTAACTGCCGAGAGAATAGCCTATCACGTTACACACCACCTCAACATAACATGACCGATATTTCCGCGCATTCCTTCCCACATAGCGCTCTCTCACGCCACATTTCCGGCTAGGCATAAGAAGGAGTGGGATTCTCGAACGCGCTTACGACTGATTTCACGTCGTAACTTAAGATTTATTTTAGAAAGAGAAGATCTAGGCACATGGGAATATTCTGTATTCTCTGTTCTTCATTCCTGAGAGAGAGAGAAAAAAAATCCTCGTGACTATATTCCTGCGTTTCTGCAGGTGGAACAGGTGACACGGAAAACCTCTGCACTCACCTTTCCTTGTATTTCCGGCAAAAATAAATAAATAAATTAAAAAAAAAAACACATGGACGCGACTGGGAGATGATTATAAGTACGTGAATCCGGGGTCGAGGAAGGCCATATCACACCAAGGACTCTATTCACAACCCAACATATCAATTCCGCCTTGTAACTAGTTATTTATTTACTGAGAAGGACGGTCGCACCAAACCAGAGCCCCAATTAGAAAACAAACTTATCAACGCCCTCTTCTAACTCCAGTTTTAGGGAGACACGAAGATTCTGCACTCTTCTACTTACAAGATCATAATCCAGACTTGACCAGTCCCCTCTCTTATGTCTGCTTTTTTCCCTTCAAGAACAAGAGACGTGGAAACTTTCGTCACTCTCATTTTCTTATCTTTCATGCTGAGGAAAATAACTTTATGATACTTTCCCTCAGGTGGGCTATATACAATTCCCGTTCCTTTTTTTTTTTTTTTTTTTTTAAGAGACAAGAGAACCCACATTCCCCTCGTCCCGGATAAACAAATAAATAAAAAATAATACGGCCTTCACGGTAGTTTTTTACTGAATCCGGGCCATGACCCTCAACCCCCAACATTCCGATCCTTTCACTGTCATCCTTCCTCCTTTTGAGTCTCCTTCCCCACCTTCAAAACACACGTAAAACCAACACAACAACCCACCTCTGCAACAATTACAAGGGACAATGATGCAGCTTAATCTTTCCTCCTTTTCCAATCTCTACAACAAAGACATGGAACAAGGATGCAGCTTTATCCTTCCTCCCTCTCCCATCTCTTTCCCTTACCCATTATAACGCTCACAAAACCATTATCCAACGCCCATCACTACAACACTCACGGCGCAATGAAGCAGTTTTTAAGGCATACATTCCCCACACTGATGAGGAGCTAAGGTCTTGCCCCTATTTAGGACTTTTGTTGAAACATGAAATACTTTGCTACTGGATGCTCTTCGTGAGGTCAGCCAATGGCCCTTGGGTGGGAATGAATGCCCAGCACTTGGATGGCTCGCGTGCACTCCAATCCACCAGACCACGGCAGCTAAATAAGCATAACATGGTACACCTCCCATGCTATTACGGAACTTTCCTCGCCCTGTCTTTGTAATTTAATCAATATAAACCCGTACCCACCGGTGGGACTACCTTACTCGTAGTCACCTGACTGCTGACGCATACAAGTGTACCCACCCAGAATATAGAGTTCTCTTTACCATAAAAATTTCTCTTACTCGTTCATACAGCCGTCCATACTAATTTCCGGACATACTCGTATGCTCTTCTCACCTAGCTAGTCCAAGACCGAGTGACCTCTCGAACTTGAGCTAGCCTACTGTACATCTACACCCCAGCAGCCGTCCACAAGCTACTAAGGATCAGGTAAGGGCAGGTCAATTTCCTCCGACAGAAAGTGCGATAGTGTTTCCTGATTCTACGGATCATATGTTCTTTGGGAACCAGAAAGCACTGGTGGCACGTATAGAGCTGCCCGTCCATATCGAGCGTGTGCATACCTGTGCACTGGTAAAATACCGTACAGGTAATATTCAAACGACTACCGTTTACTTTGTTACATCATTAATCATCGATCATGTGCCAGTTATCAGTCAACAGTAAACATCTCGATTTAACCTACACTTTGGGGAAGTACAGTTTTATTCTGGCTGATGCTAGAGTACCGCACCACTTTTTTTACTCTGGCTAACGAGAGATAATTTAACTCGCCAACTGGGAAACATCCGTCAGAGAGTTAAACAAAACATGATAACTCGCAGCTAAGTGAACACTAGTAAGGTCGGGAAACCATAGTGGGTAGTTCCACGCGCTTTGACGAAGGTTTGGTGTGCTTCCCCGTATGTGGGTAGATTTTAAATCCCTGAACCAAAGCACTTAGTACAATTACCGGGCATAACCAACATTATACACAACTTGTTATTTACAAACACTGCAGAGGAGTTAACTAACATCTATCTGCCGTATACTACAAAATTAAGGCGCTAGAAAGGGACGCCTACGCATGGTGGCACCTATGTAGCTCCACCATCCTCCCTCAGGGAAGGAAGGTGGATTATAGAAGAGAACTAAGGCTGCAGTCTACCGGGTTTACATTTCAGATGAGGATGGGCCTACAACTGCTACAACAGCTGCTATTTCTACTACGTCGGTACTGCAAAATCAATGGGGGTATTGATTAGCCAACACCCCTGGGAAGTCCCAGTGACACCTTTCACAGGCTAGGCTACTTCACACGCCGAAACCGAACGTCCTAAATCTCTCGAGTCAAGAGAACACATTTTATTCTACGGTATTTCTGCAACATCCACGTAATTTAGTTCTGCGTTGCAGACACTGACTGGAAGTACCGGTATTATATTTAGGCTTAATTAACCTACTTCACTAACATGGTGCTACTGTAGCCTAAGCTGAATATAATTATATAAATCGCTTGGTGATAGCAAGAATGAACTACAAAGACGTCATCTGGGTGTAGAAGCTAACTGTCAATATGGCATCCCTATGGCACACAGTCACTGATATTAACCCTTTGAATAGGAGCCGTTTTTCCACTATTTCCATACGATTCCATTCAGCTTGGGAAAGTGCTACAATACTGAACGATAATAACAGCTGAATATAAGTCTTTAAAAACATGAAAACAGTAGCTACCAACGAACAAAATTACACGTCACCGGATTCAAGGCTTTAATGACCGTACTGAACAGCACGTCATTGGCTACTGACCTGAAGGGCTCGTACCTCACCTTGCCATCACTCTCCCTCTCACTTCAATGCTCTCTACCCCACATCACATTCTTAAGCTGAATGGAATATCAACGCCTTTGGAGTGAAGAGTCTTACTTGTCCCTTCATTTAGTAGATAAAATTTATGTATCTATACCAAACATTACCTACATACCGTGTACACTGACAAACACAAAGAACTATCATGTCGCTCAAGTTTGTACTAAGTACGAACCAAGCAGGATTATACCACTACATAAATAACGTCTCGAGAAAAAATAGTCAACTTTGTACGGTATGTGTTCTTGTTCGGTTTAAATTATAGAAATGTGGTTTGATGTTGCATATGCTGGTGTTAAAAGTTAGTATTTCAATACGACTGAAAAGAAAGTGAAACAGGAAAATACAACAGGGTCAACTGATGTCACTTATACAAAGGGCCTCGCATACGGTTACCATACAATGAATCATTAACATATCTATCTGCAACACTATGTACAGATGCGAGTATATGAAAGAGAGGAACTGCCAATACAAACAAGCCTAGGGTCGCTTCTGACTGATGAGTGAGTGTAGGGGAAGGGGGAATGGAAGCAGGAGTGGGTGGAGGGGTGGATGATGGACAGCCGGGTGAGAGGAGAGGAGAGGAAGTGGGGGGAGGGGGAAGTAGCTTGAGGAAATAAGAAGGGATAGAGAAGAGAGGCTGGTGTAAATGAAAGATGTGGGAGGGGGTTTGAGAAAAGAAGGTGTAAAAATGAAGAGGGAGTTGAGGAGAAACGAGAGAGGACGGCAGAAAAGACCGGAAGGGGGTTGTAGAGGTGTGGTTGTTGACGAGAGGACAGTACGAAGAGGAGGAAAATGGGGGTAGTAAAAGAGAGAAAAGGGGATAGAGAAGCGAGGAGAGGGTGTAGAGGACAGGTCAGGAGGTGCAGATGTGAGCAGGTATAGGAAGGGGTGGCAGTAGAGGAAAAAGGAGGATGTTTAATGCAGAAAGGAAGGGGACGCAGAGATGTGGGTGTAGAGCAAAGAGGAGGAGGTGCTGAGGAGAGAGGAGGGGTGTAGGGGGGAGATAAGATGTAGAGGATAAGGGAGGGAAGAGATGGTGTCGAAAAAAATGGGGGTGTAAAGGAGAGAGGTGTAGCCTGGGAGAGAGGACAGGCGCAGAAGAGGAACGAGGGAGATGTTGAAAAGAGACGGTGGGTATTGAGAAAAACGGGGGGCCCAGAGTAGATACGGTAAGAGGGGGGAGTATGAGATGAGGGGGGAGTATGAGATGAGGGGGGAGTATGAGATGAGGAAGGTGTAAATTAGGAGGATGGGGGGTAGAGTTCAGGTCAATACAGAGATGTATGATAGGAGGTAGGTCGAGTGGACGGCGATGGTATACCGGTAAGTGCCGTACTCGCTTCTCCATAAGTAAATTACTGTACGTTGATTAAATAGTAATTAACACTCGGGGCATGGAGCATGATAGCCTACAATTTAGCGTGTAATTAAACAATAAGTTTTATAGTAAATTAACGGAAATCATGGCTGCTAATGGAAATCACTCTGGCTACTGTATCTTATCAAACTACCAATTTGTACGACAGCTAAGGCTCTATCAGTGACGTCTCTTCGTCTGCAATGGTTAATCGAGGTTCTCTGGTAAAACTGGAACGGTACACCAACAATAACTGCTAGCCTGGCCAAAGGTGCAAACAATATTTATGAGGAGATGTGGGTAGAAAACTTAAAACTGCTGGACACACAGGTGCCCAGATCCTTTTTATTGCTTGAAGGTTGCTAGCTAAAATTGCACCCTCTAGGGTAAAAAGTTCTGAACAATTGATTCCTCAGTTTAATGCTGATATTAGCTGTTCCACCTGTTTCTTACTCCTAACTGTTCCACCTGTTTCTTTCTCCTAAAAGATTCTAATATCTTCCTGCACTGCGCACTGCTTTCACTTCACTTTTGTTTTAATGTGTCATAGCAATTCTCACAGTGAAAATGAAAGAAAATACAGGATGCAGTCCCAGGAAGAGGTGAGTTACCATACATTCTTTTTTTCTATTAAGTTTGGTCTGGAACTTCGAATCCAATGAAAAAAGAAAAAAAAAGAGGAGGGGCTGTATAGTGTTGGAGGCAACTCAGGATGATATTAAAGAATAAAAACTGGCAGAACTAGCACTGTATGAACAATATGGTAACCATTTCATCTTAAGTTTAAAGGGTGCTGGATAAGCCTCAACACGGTGGTACAAATATAACCAGGCAGGTCAGCTGCCTGGCTATACAAATGTCCCTCTACAGACGATGGTGGAGTGCATGGAAAAACCAACTTCAGACTGCAGTCCACAGGGTTCAGGTCTACAAAAGCCTGGGCCATGGCATGGCATACTTTTCAAAGAATGCCAAGATTAAAAACCCAAGCATGTGACTTTCATGACTAGTTTCTGTATTTTGATTTTGTTTTTGTAGTACAGTAGGCTATATCTTAAATAATGCTGTGCATAGTGGTAGGTGGTGGTAACCATCATCAATGCACTAAGTGTAGTGCTGCCTACTTCCTCCTTAACCATTATAATTCAGTTTCTTTATCTATAAGCCTTCCTCTATTCCTACTTCTCCCTTTCCTTCTTATTACATACTTTTAATTTCTCTTCTTTCCATTTCTGGTGATTCTACGCAGAGTGACATTTCATGGTTTCCTGTAACCCAGGAAACTATTTACAATGCTGAGTGGTAACTATAAAAGCAGATCACAAAGTGAGGTGAAGCCATAATGTCCCAATTAACTGGGCTGAGGGATGCAGATGCAGCATCCACCTGGGAGCCAAGCACCACATTTTGCCCCATGACTTACTGTGATGAGGCACTGTCAACCACATGAATCATCAGTTCACTGCATCAGACAGCCCTGTCTGTGATTGATGGGCCTGCTCAGTCTGACTGGGATTGATCAACAACAGACTACACCATTAGTTAACTTTATCCCATTTCATGCCAAGGATTGTTTCATCACAGTGTAATTCATATGCGACACAAATTTCTGCAGAAATAACCAAAGCTATGAGAGGAATCTTGCCTGACCCTGTTAGGCTTGAACTGCATGAAAAATTGACAAGCTTCAATAATAAATGTCAAACTTGCACACTTCTGAAACTTTTAAAATCCCTACCATTGAGATACATGGGATATTTTGCAATGGGAAAGAAATACGACTGTTAAATAAGTAGGGAATGTCTCCTACTTGTAGATTTTTACCATTCTGATACTCAAAATGGAATTTGTATTGAAAAAAAATGATGCTTACTACATAGGATACATAAATCAGAGAATGCTATTGCATACTCCAGTTATCTGTAAATTACAACACTACCGTATCTTAGGCAAAAATGAAAGTGAAATTTTGACAAATGAAAGTGATAGATCTGATGAGTCTGTGAATACCCACAGAGGCCCTACCATAAAGGCATTCATGGTCAGGAACTTCTCTCTAGCATACCAGCACAAGCATTAAAAAAAAAAAAAAAAGGGTACAATGAATGTTTACATACACCTACCTTTTGTTGGGGACAAAGTAAATAAAAGCAGTTTGGTCCCACAAAAGAATCTTGCATTTTCGAACCCTGTAAATATCAAATAACCAATAGATACATGAACCGTGGCCAGTAGAAAGTATGCTGCATGGATATGAATAAAACAGAAAGCTAAAATGATACCCAAACAGAAGCCAAAACATATGTGCAAGATAAACATTAACACTGCAAGGTCAGACATACACTGCTATCGTCCGTGTAGCTCCTATATCTCAACTAACGCAGGCATCTTAACTCTTACCTTCGTTGCCAAAGAGGCTCCAAAGCTTGGCGATAAGGATCCCCATAATTAGGAAATAACAGGCTGATGGGTATGTGAGACAACTGGCGAGCGCAACACACAACCCTACCTTCGCGACTGGCTATATAGAACTAACTGTACATTGGTCGCCCAGCCCGTGACGTCATTGTGATGTCAAGTGACGTCATACTAGTAGCTAAAACAACGCCTGCCAGCAAAATGTAAACAAATCAAACATATGCCTAAATATTATTGTTTTGTATTTCATCATATATTTTAGAAATAATGTTGCATTTTTCAGTAAGCAGGTTAAGATATTAGCACTTTTTTTTTTACTCTGCCATTTCGCACAGTATAATCAATTTTTCCGTTACGACAAGTATATAAATGAATTATCCAATGAACCCATAATTATTTTTAATCCCAAAATACTTTTTAAGCAGAAGTAAACATTGAAAACCGCGGGAACTTTAACAGCTGAGTATCAGCTGACGGAAGGGATGGCGGCAACTGTGTCTGTCTCTAAGGTAACTGTTCACTTCGTATATTAGTGGAGGTGCTGGAGAGTGGCACTAATATAACCGGACGACTCCGCCGCCCGATTATACACACATCCCACGAATAATGTTCTGTCCCCCGAAAGGAGGATGGTGGACTCCAGGAGGACCGATGAGGGCAGCTTCAATCTGCAGTCCACTGGGTTCACTTTTCAGATGAGTCTGGGGCCACAACAGCATTAGCGGAGGTATCTTATGCCATTCAGTATGATCAAGAAATTCTACTAGGATAAGGTTCACTACTTTTTAGGTAATAAAGAATGTAAAGTGTTTATGAACTGTTCTTTTTAAAAAATCCAGTCTTCATGGATATCTCAAAAAGGAAAAAGAAGAGAGTTAGCAGAAACTCCCTCCTGATAATTATGTCAAATACATAGGGGATATCAGCTTTCATGACCTTTGTGCAGTTGATAAGCATAAGCCTTGATAATAGAAGCTTGTACAGTGGTAGATATCTTATTAATAAATTCTGTTATTTTGAGTGTTCCCTTTTGTTTTCCAAATTCATACTGTTCATACTCCTGAATTCCCTGTCTCTGTTGTGACAGATGGGTCCTTCAAGAATTCTTCTGGAAGCCTGCCACCAGTAAAGCTAAGCTAACCTAACCTAACCATTGTTGAATTATGCCTAGGTTATGGTCAAAACTATGGAAAGCTCCCCCTCCTATACGGTGGCATAGTCAGAGTCTGGAGCTCAGGCTATCCTGGAAATAAGCTTGGAGCACTGGCCACCATGGAAGTATGCCTAAGGCTCTGGCCACCCCAGAAACATGCTTGGGGCATTGGCTATCCTGGATATATGTCTAGGGCACTGGTCACCCCAGAAATATGCCTGGGGCACTGACCACCCCTTAAATCACTGTGTCTGGCCATCCTAAATTTCCAGAGGAGTTCCACTGGATGTCCCTAATTAGTTCTTTAATAGCTATCCCATAGTAAGGTTTGGCTATCCAGTTCTTTTAAGTCTTAGTTATGCCCCTGATCCTGTAATACAACATTATATGTAACGGGATTATGAAAATACTGTAATAGATGTAAAAAGTTGCAGAAATGTGTAATTTTGACATCAGACCCTCGCTGTTATGGACCAACTTGGGGGAAGCCCAATTGAATAAAGCCAATAATTTGTTATATCCATTGGTTCCTCCCTGAGGTGGAATTTCAAGCACATGTCTGAAAATAAATGAGTACAGTAGCATATTTTAGTACTAAAAACATGAAAACTGTACCCATTTTACACTAACTTGGCCCATAATTTCACCCTTTTGCAGTTTAATTCACATCACTGTCATTGCACTTCTTCATGACCAATACTGTACACTGATACTATAGTCTTATTACAACTCGGTAATCACAATGAGAAGATGGCAATTTCAGGCCAGGGTGGAAACACACGTACAATACTGCATTCAATACAAGACATTGTTCGTCGTAGCTGATGGAAGTCCAGAGGCTTCATGGCATTCGCTAAATCTGATATGTGGTTTATTGATGTAGCTACATCAAATCAGGGATCTACTGTACTGTATTTAGAACTTAATTAGTCATAACCCACAAAAGTGGATACATATCACTCACTTATAACATCGCTTTTAACTCAGTCAGTCTGGAACATGAATCGAGAATCTGAAAACATTAATACACATGTTCTAACCCATTTAGCTACATTAAGACTGACACTCATGCCTACCAAATCAGGCCTCTGTGGGTAGTAAACATTCCCCCCCTCAGGTGCTGGTGTGCAGAGCCAGCAAACTGGTAAGAGACTTCTCCATCTTCGTGACATATGCTGCTTGATTTGATGTTAGTGGGTAGGTGAGCAAATGAGCCTGCTAGCAGTGGTGGGACAGAGACAGATGCTGTTAGAAGGGAAAATTTATCAGAGTTGTAGGCCTCACGTGGGCATTTTGGAAGTGAGTAGCATTAAGGTAACTGGGGATTAGTAATAGGGTAGGGATCATGTAATGAGATGAAAGGTCAAAAGTGTGATATTGAGGACAGAAATATTATACTCATAGGTTAAGTTCGTTATATTATGTGAGTCAGTGACAGAATGCCTGTACTGTACTGTATATAGATATCCTCCTTTTACAGTAACTATCTAGTTCTCTCATGTCACCATGAAAGTACAGTACTGCATACACCATACATACTGTAGATGCATGATCACTTCTCATTCACGTATTCCAACCATATTATGTGAGCCATTGTGTCATATTTGCTAAATTGCTATTAGGTTAAGACTGCTATTACTGTGCACTTAAATCTTATTTATTTTGATTTTAGGGTGTGTTTGCCTTCAAGAGCACAAAAGGAAAGAAGAGGAAAGATGACAGTTTACCTGTACTGGACTATTGGACCAGGGATGATGATGATGTTATCAAAGAACGTACATATAAGAACTACACTAAGTGTTGGGAGAGTGTCACCAAAATCCTCACAGTGAGTTTAACATACTGTACTTTAGTGTAATTACTATCCCTCTGTATTACCATTAAAGTACCAAAGGACCTTAGTGTTGGAAGGCACATGGTTTTGATGTACAGTATAAATGACTGTGTGTGTGTGTGTGTGTGTGTGTGTGTGTGTGTGTGTGTGTGTGTTTCCCCATCTGTAAAGGTCACTGATGCATCTGAAAAAGATGCTGTCCTACTACTATTGTCAGTCAGCTTCTGACAAGGGAGGTAGTGATGGAGTGAATTGAGCAGTGAACTTTGAACTGTGCAAGTATGGGTTCAGTCCCAGCTTTACTGGGAACACTGTGAGAAATTTATTTTATTTGTGTTCACTACTTTTCTGCATGGTCACCCATACTAATACCTAGAACACCCAATCTGAATTTTATATTTGTCACATATTACAATAGAGAAAGAGTATTAGTACTTAAGTGATGATAGGTGAGGGCTGTGTGAGACCAGACTCCTATTGATATGTGGTATGTGAACTGCTGGACCTTGGGTGCAGGCTTCCAAGCTTATTTCTACAACTGGAGATATTAATAAAATAGAGTAAGGAGTAGTAGAAGTAGTAGTCCGTGTCTGTTAAGTCAGTGTCAGTTAACAGTGGTCAAGACAAATGGTGCAACACTGAATACAGTATATTACTGATTCTTGTGAAGGTGAACTACTTTAAACCACCCACAGGTGTCCAGTAACCTCACAGAACCTTCAACAACGACAGTTTTGATACCTGTCTCATTTTGTCCCGTGTGAAAAATGGCATTAGTGCCCATAGTAGACAGATAGCTGTGTGAATGACTTGGGTATGAGCATACTTATTCTCTGTTATTTATTTTTTTTATAGGAACTTCAGGATAATGTTCATGCCAAAGTGTTCCAAGAGTTAGTAGACTTTGTAAGAGAAGCTGGAGAGAAGATGAACATGGATAGGCTGGGAGCAGTAAGCGACATTCCCACTGCTTGCCTAGTGACTGGAGTAAATATGCCTGACCACAACTCAATCTTCATAAGCCTGGTGCACCTTCTGACTGAAGGAGTTACATCGCATATTGCTAGACTTCGCAGCAGAGACTGTACCACTGTCAGGTATTATCCATAAAATCCTGGTGAATGTAAACCATTATCATTACCATTACCATGATGATGATGACCATCATCATCATAATATTATCATCACCATCATCACTTGACCATACCAAACTTGACTCCATAAGTTAAAACCTCTCTTAATTTACTTCAGCATGGTCAAGTGTATATTTGGGGAAGGTGGTGGGTGTTTCTTGGTTGACTGCTGAAATGCTGAAGGCCTCGGGCGATACTGGAGTGAGTGTAGTTACTATCTATCCATCTATTGCCAGACGCCTTAATTCCGTAAGGGGTATAGTTACTGATTTGATAAATTTGATTATATATGAGTGTGTTGTCACAGATGACTGGCTGGAGAGTGTAATCGTGAATATATATATAAGGAGAAGGATGATGTCCTTGAAGGAGGAAATTAGTGAAGCATAAAACTTTTGGACCAGGTATTGAAAACATAATTAAAGGAGAGTCCTAGAAGGTATAAGGGAAAAGAGTGAATACTGATGAGATGCAGTTTGGATTTATGCTAGCCAAAGGTACCAGTGATGTCATATTCACTGTCTAATGGCAAAAAATGTATAGGACTGATAGGAGAGCTATTCTTTGTTCTTGATTTGGAGAAGGCCTTTGACAGTCACTAGGGAGGTGGATGAGGTGGGCAGTGAGAAAGCTTGGGGTCAAGGAGTGGCTTTTTCAGAGTGGTTTTAGCTATGTATGTGGGTGCTCGCACCCAGGTAAGAGTGAATGGAGATCTAATTTATGAGTTTTCCATAAATGTTGGTGTGGATGAGGGGTCAGTTTTTAGCCTCTTACTGTTTGTTATGGTGCTTGCATCTCTCTCATGTGACTTCAGAAATGGACTCCCATGGGAGATGTTGTATGTCAGTGACTTAGTGTTGATTGCATAGAATGAAAGGGAGGTAGAGGAAAGATTTAGGAAATGGAGAGACAGAATGGGGCACAAGGGTTTGAGAGTAAATGTGGATAAAGCATGTGATGATATCTAGGACTGTTGGGAGTACTATCAAAGTAGAGGGAGTGTTGTCATGTGCAGTTTGTTACAAGAGTGTGGAAAGTAACTCCACCTTGTGCTGTGTTTATGATAAGTGGGTGCATAGGAGATTTGGTGATATCAGAGGTAGAATGCGAAATAATGTTGAGTGCATGAGTGTGGTGCATTGGGGAAAGCATGTAGATTTTGTCAGGCGTGAAAGGATTAAACTTGCTGGAGAGTTTTGAGTGTGTGGAGAAATTTGTTTTTTTGAGAATATGTTATGTGCTGGAGGTGGGGCTGGAGCTAGCTCTGTAACTAGGATAAGGAGTAGTTGGAGGAAGTTCAGGGAGCTGTTGCCTCTTCTAACATTGAGAGGGTTGTTCCTCCATGCTAAGGGATCTTTCTATCCAGCATGTGTTAGTAGTGTAATGTTGTATGGTAGTGAGACTTGGACAGTAAAGGAAAAGGATATTCTTAGGCTCAAATGTACAGAATGACAATGATTAGATGGATGTGTAGTGCGTCCCTGAATTCGAGACCTGTGGGGGCTAAGATTGCAACTGAAGAGTTGAGAGATAGGATGGGACTAGAATGTCTTGATGTTGTGATGAGGAGGGGAAGATTGAGATGGTTTGGCCGTACTGAGAGGATGGAAGATGACAACTGTGTGCAGAGGATGAGAACTGTAAATGTCGGGGGTAGGGTTGTGAGAGAGAGACCAAAATAGACCTGGGATGGTATAGAGTGTGACCTCAGGGATAAGGAACTTAATAGGAAGGCTGCTAAAGATCGAGCAGTGCGGAGAGTCACTGTTAGAGGACCAAGGCCAATCTGTGCATGCACGTTGAAGCCTTTATAAACGATATCATACGGACAGTATGATATAAACTTAAACTCCTTTGCAGAAGTGCAGTGTACAAGATGATATCTCAGTTGATGAAGAAGAGTGACTTGGTAGACCCAGAGATGATGGAGGAGGTTTCAGGTGTCCCTGGTCTAAAGCGAACTCAGTGTACCATGCCTGTTCTTATTGCTTGGTATAAGGTCAGTTATATGTGATGATGATGCATTTTCAGTTTGGTCATGCTGTCTTCAGGCTATTTTATACACCTTAAGATTGGCATTTCAAACTGTAGATGTTGTATATAGCCTTCATTACTTCTTCTCTACAAGTGGTATGTCTGAATCTTAATAAAAACATTTAGTAGCTGCAAAAGTAAGCTGTAAACAGAAAACCATATTGATGGGATTAACATTTATTTTGTTCCTATTAATCCCAATATGTAATCAGTTTTCCATATACAGTATTTATTTACTTTTTATATCCTTTTGTCCCTACTTGTTCATTGTCATCCTACAGATTTTCCCATTTAATTTTGTATCTGAACTCTTCTGAATATCCCTTACCCATTTTGACATTTTCAGGAGCTAACAAGTGTTGGGGATGATAGCAGTACCTTCCCAAAGACTGTTGGATCTCCTCAGAAGATTGCTAGAACACCTAAGAAGACCCCAGCTTCTCCTCTTAAGGCTTCTAGATCTCCACATAAGACTCTAGAATCCCCAAGAAAACGCATGGCCACCACATTCTCGGAAAAATTATTAGGTTCTCCTTGTACATCTTCAGAATCACTAGGAAGGTCATCAAAAAAGAAGATAAAATTGAGTACCAAAACAAGTACAGGGAAAAGTCACAAGTTACCTCTAATTGTTATTTTGGAAGATGTTGAGAGTTTTACACCTAGTGTTTTGAATGACCTCATTTTGATTTGTAGGTAAGTAGAGTTTTTCACATTTTTGTACTTAAGAAAAATTGCCTTGGATTTGTAGTTAATTTTAAGATAGTGACAGTGGTGTAGTCATTGCATACTCTTTGTCAATGTTTTCTCTCCTTGCTAACTACATCCTTCAGTGGGGAAGAAAAAAATAATGATGATGATTACTTTCTTTGTTTAATGAATCCTTGTATGGGAAACAGGGTCGGGATGATAAAGGGGGATGAATAAATGTTAAATATGCTTATGAAACACATTGAAATATTCCAGTGAACACAAGAAGGACCTACCAATTGTTCTAGTCTTCGGAGTGGCCACAACTTCTGCTGCTGTACACCAGAGCTTGTCACAGGAAGCCTCAGCTTGTGTTGCCATGGAAGTGTTCCAGGCTCAGCCCACCACACACTACCTCAACCATGTCATTGAAAAAGTAAGTTTTGATTGTTATTAGTTTTTTTTTTTTTTTTTTTTTTTACAAGAACACTGTCAATTCTGGTGATAAGTTTAATCTAATAATCAGAGGTATCACTAAGGTAAATAAAATACCCTACTAAATTACCCTACTAAATTTCATGCTTGACCATGGAGGGGTTAACTGAGGTAGTTTTTGACCCTTTAATCAGTAATGGTTCCCTAAGCTGATTAGACACATTGGGCATGGGAGTTTTATGCAGATGATTTGGTACTAACTGCTGATGAAACTGATGATGGAGAGTACGGTGTCAGCATTTTCATTTTACTGACTACCATTTTCATGCACAGGACCCAGAACCAGATAATCATGAATGTGGGGATTCAGCTTTAATAATGTACCTTGCCATTTATCACTCACACCACTACATCTCTCTGTGTAACCACTCTTCACAAACACCACACAAGCTGGAGTTTCTATGAACCTCCAATCTTGTTCTGCATTTTCACAATAGAAGATGACAATAGTTGCCAAAACTACTTGTAAT
>JAGKTI010004082.1:0-30353 GCA_018397915.1 Birgus latro | reverse complement strand
GACCAAAGAATATCAGTTTATTAAAAAAAAAAAAAAATGAGCACAAGGTACGGAGACAAGACTTTTTTTTCTTTTCTTTTTTTAGACTAATATTGTAGGACTGTAATTTCCTGGCACTCAGGAGCCATCTGTGGAAATGTGGTAAATTACTTCTGTTTATATTTAATAATATCAGTTATTAGAGTACCATAATTATACTTTTCTTCCAGGTACTAATGTCCAAAAATGTGCACTTCCATGTAGGAGGCAGACCTTTCAAATTACTCCTTGACATATTCCTTTACAATGATCTCTCTGTTGAGAAGTTTGTGAAGGGACTGAAAGTAAGTGCAAACTTTTTATTTGTGTTCACTGGTAAAGTAGAGCATACCTGATATAATCTTTTCCTACCATGGTGGCCCAGGTTATTGTTACATGGTTGAATATTAGGTTTACTGATTACCATAACATTATTTCATTATATATCTTTCTAATTGGACAGAAAGCAAATGATAATTTATCTATGAAATGACTATTACTATTGTAATTGTAATTGGACAACTAACATAATAAAAGAATCAGTGGATAAACAGTTTGTCTGCATGTGAGTTCTTATTTGGCTGTTATGATGCTGGGTGGACTCATGAGATTTCTGATGAGGATTTTAATGGGAACTGGATGCAGATAATTTAATGATTGCACTTTTTGTGGTAGGTGGGGGCACTCACCACCCACTCACTTGATGGAGTGCTGCTTTGGGTGTTTACCCTTTCCTCTCTTCCTTCCTTCCTCTTCTGTCTTTCTTTCCTTCATTCTTTCCTCTTCCTTCTGCCTATGGGTGACCTTACTCTCCCCCTTCCATCTTTCTTTCCTTCATTCTTTCCTCTTCCTTCTCCCTGTGGGTGACTCTACACTGAGTGACAAGCCAAATGGTTTCCTGTACACCAGGAAACCATTTACTATGCTGGCTGATTCATTCCTTCCTCTTCCTTCTGCCTATGGGTAACTCTGCACTGAGTGACAAGCCAAATGGATTCCTGTACACTAAGAAACCATTTACTATGCTGTTTTAACCATATAACCAAATTATGGTGACGGGTGGTTTAGTGGGTAATGAAGGTGCTCCAATTGGATTGAGCCTGTGTAGGTTTATATCCAAGGGATGGTTGGGGTTTATTGCTCACATGATGCCACTCAGGGATGAGTGAGGCTAGTTACTCGCATCTTAAATGTCAGGACCAACTTGCCTAGCCCCGGGTTCCTACGCTTCTCATGGGGCAACATAGGATTGGATGATGGATGGACATATATACTGTATATAGTGTTAACCTGCATCCCATCACCCCTCTCTTTTTTTTAATACATTGCTCATAATATTGTGGTCTGTCACTTCAGGTGTGCATGATAGAGCACTTTTGGGGGAATCCTTCATCTTTCCTGTGCTGCAAAGCCTCAAAGCGAGCATCAGCCATTAAGAATATGACACCATCTCAGCTGAATGTTATCCGCAAGTTACCTTCCTTCAGGTCATATGTAGAGAAGAGCCCACCAAAGGAACAGACTGCCCTCCTCCTTGATGAAAAGGCCACGAAGGTATGGACAGTGATACATGTTTAGATACAGAAAGTCCTTGTTTTATTTTTAAAACTAAATTTTTGTTATTAATTCAGCAATTTATAGCAGAATAATTACCTACTAAAGTTTTCTTGATACCTGTTTAGCTGATATTTTCCCCCCCTCCCCTACACCTAATTCACATATAGTCTCCTGATCAGTTGCAATCTCCATTCTCTCCATGTGGCAAGAGCATCTCAGGGTAGGCTACTGTACTTCCCAACACATTCCAGCACATGCACATCAACACCACAATTCTCCCAAACTTCCTCGGTTGTCTGTCTGTCTTTCTTTATAGTTCCAAATTTTCCTTTCTTGTATATAACACATTTCCACTCCTCTCATTTTTGTGTAATTCCAACAAAGTCCAAGTTTCTTTTCCATTCATTAGAGTGAGGATCACATATGGAGGTTAAGTGATATTTGAATGAAATTAAGTAACCTTGGTCTGTCTGACCAAACAGACCTATCAACCACAGGCAAGCAGCCACCCTGCAGGGCCATTCCATGCAGTGAACTGATGTTCTTGAGTTATAGGAAACCAATAGACTTATTTCTCAGGCAGAGCCACCTGAAGTGGAAAGAAGTAATGAAAAGTTATAGGAAGTATGGGAGGAATAGAAACAGAGGAGAGCAGGTATAGTAAAAGGGTGATAAAAGTGAAGAAAGAAGTAGGCAGCACTACAACAAGTGAGTGAATGATGGTTGTGACCACCCTACTGCTTTGTGAATGAGGTATATGAAATTTATAAATAAGAGTGTTGTGAGTTGGAGGGAAGGAAGCCTGATGGCAAAGGACAGAGTGATATGGAGGTGATTTAAATGTCTAGCTATAAATACTGTAGACAGAAGACACAGATGCATTTTCTCACACTCAAAAACTCAACTGATATCTTATTGGTACGGCTGAAATTGCATTTTTGCTATTATGTGGGTGGCTTAAGACAGAAAAGGGACAAATGAGATCTTCCATTTCAAGCCAATTATTCCATTTAACTTTGATGCTGAGAGACCCCCCCCCAAAAAAAAAAAAAAAAATTGCAGAGAAATATAGATGAGACTCAGACATGCACAGACAGACAATTTGTTGACACCAAGGCAGTGTCCCATTCCTTTGCCAAACTCTGTCAGACTCTTACATATGAAAATGCATTTGGCAAATGAGATATACAGTATACTTCAAGGTTTGGGTAACTGACTTTGCACTGCCTCTGGGCATGCATGCTCTACACAAGACAGTTTGACAGAAGTAAAAAATATTCATCATCATTCGGATTTCCTTTCCCACCCTAGGGCATTCCTCACCAACACTACCATCGGAAAATGATTGTAAAATTTTATCGCCAGTTAATTCAGATACTTAAGATTACCCCACGGCCCCGAGGGAACCATGTCCCCCAGTTGAGAACCACTGGTATAGAATGTGACTCTGGTATGGAAAGGTTATTAACTTGTTTGCATGCTGAAGATGGACTGTTGCAGGCAGACAGTAAGTGATCTAAAAAAGTTGGTGAATGTATTTGAGAGACTATATGCAAAAGAAAATTGAGAATGCTTCCTATCTGAGTGCTGTAACCACCCAACAAAATATGCATAGGTGGGAGGGGGGGCTGATGAAGACATGGATGTGAACTAACTGTGAAAGTTTATGAAAATGGTCTGTTTCCAGTGTACTGCACAATATCCAGGACTGAAGAACAATTATTGCCATAGGACTTTTCATTACTGTTGTAAAGTCTGTTAACTGGGAGATTGTTAAACAGAGTCATTGCTTTATATTAGTTATTCTGGCTTCTCATAGTGATTTCATTGCATACTCCCTTTAGAACTTATATTTTCAGACTGATTCCCATGATATGTTGCCTTTGTTTTACATCTCTTTTTGCTATGTCATAGTCCTCAGTACATTAAAGAAGAACTGCCTCTTAAAAGGTGATTTGCCAGTTATAGCTCCAAATAAATGGAAAAGTCATGATATTTTGGAATATAGTTGCTTGTATGTTCTTATTTTTTATTTATTTATTTATTTATTTTTTTTCATGCTACCCACTAGACCAAGATTGGTGGACTATTGACATCATTAGAGTGTTGGTATATGAGGTTCTGCTGTCTGGTGAAGGTGGTGCAAACACTGACCTCCACACTGCCACGGTGCCCCCTTGGCCGACAGGTATTATTTTCATCTCTTATTTAGATGTAACATACTTGTATATTATTTTCTTTCAGTCATGTATGATAATGTTTATGCTGCCCTTGAACCAGCATAATTGTAGAGTGTACCTAATAGATCTGTATGGTAGTAGACCATACTTTTCTAACACGCTTAGGAGCCAGTTCACCCTATGATATATACAGGGTGGTTCAGCAAAGTGTACATTAAATTGGCGTACGACCTCCTTGGATAATTTTAAACAACTGTGTCTCTATGGTAAAATGTTGAATTCTGAATACTGTAGTTTTTCTGTTACAATACATTTAAGATGTTGTAATAATGATGGTGAAAATTGATGTGAAATCCATGTAGGTTTTTGTGATTAATTATCATACTTGTCTTATGTACAGCGTGATGCGGATGAACGACACAGCTGCAATGTGGCACAGACTGTGTACGATCGAATGAGGTAAAGGCATTTATGGTGAGAATGAGGTGGGGAAGGAGAGGTGTGAGAATGGGGTGGGGAAGGAGAGGTGTGGGAATGGGGTGGGAAAGGGGTGGTAATGTGGACTGGCTGGTGTGCACCCCACAACACTTGCATTGCTGCCACAGCCCAGGCTGGACCCATACTGGTATCTCTGTTTAGTGTGTGGGAGGACACATCACATTGCAGGTATTTCCTAATTTCAGTGACAATGGATTACGCATTTTACAGAATTGGCTGTTGTTTACATATTACATCAGTCCGTACTGCCATGATTGGCAATCATCATAACATCTTGATTGTATCAACCACTATCTGTTACCTTACGCCTGTAGGCCACGGTCGGGTGCCGTATCGGAGTGCACTTCACCATGGAGCAGTACACAGATGCTGAATATGCTGATATGCACCTTGTCTTAGGGGAAGCTGATGGAAATGCTGTGCAGGCTGCATGACTGCATGGTATCCAAACCGAAGGCTGCCAAACTCCCGAACATTCATCGCTGTTGATTGGAGGTTGAAAGAAAGGGGATCTGCACGTCGATTTACAGCAGATGTTGGGGGACACAACTGACACAGAGACCCCACAGATGAAGAAATCCTGAACCTGGTACAGGAAATCCACATACTAGTACTCAAGCATGGAGCTGTATTGCATGTGCCACAGTTGTATGTCTGGAGGTATTTCCACACAGTTGTACTGCATGTCTGGAGGTATTTCCACACAAACCTCCAAAAGTTGGAGCCCGATGATTATCCATGATGGATCAAATTCTGTCAGTGGTATTTACGACAGCATGCTGTTGATCCTTAGTTCACTAGTACAGTATTGTTTTATTCACAGATAAGGCAACATTCACCGGAGATGGTACCTTTAATAAACACAACACATATACACGAGCAGACGATAACCTTCACACAACAATGCGTAGAGCACACCAGGTGTGGTTTTCCATAAACATATGGGCTTGCATCATTGGATATTACATTATTGGCCCTTATCTGCTACCACAGCGGCTGATAGCAGACGTCTACAGGCACTTTCATGAGGAGACACTGCCAGTGTTACTTGCAGATGTGCTCCAGGGGGTACAGCATCACATGTAGTTCATGCATGATGGTGCACCTGCCCATTTTGCCTGAACATCAATCTGGATACTGTTTATCCTAACAAATGGATAGGGCTGCTGCCCCCATTCCCAGGCCACCCCACTCCCCGGATCTGACACCTTTGGACTTCTACATGTGGGGTTGTTTAAAGACATTGGTGTATAACACAGAGGTTCAAAAAAGAGAGGAATTATGGCCACGTGTCCGTGACAGGTGTGAGCACATTAAGCAGTCTAGGCATTTTGGAACACGTCAGACGATCAATAGTACGATGTGTACAGGCTTGCGTAGAGGCACATGGGAGCCATTTTGAACATTTCCTTTAGCTAGTAACAAAGAGGGGGACACTAGAGATCTGTGAATAAATGAGTACAAAAATCTATGTGAGTTTCACTTTAACTGTCATCCTCATTAGTACTACATCTTAAATGTTTTGTAACATGCAAACTATGCAGCTTCTGACATTTTATCAAAGAGACATTGTGGTTTAGATTTACCCAAGGAGTGTGTCCTTCAGTTTAACATACTCTTTGCTTAATCGCCCTGGATAATGCAGTTGTTGTTACTGTTGTTTCTTGACCAAGGTCATACCTGGCCTTGCAGACCTGTCAACTGCAGGTAAGCAGCCATCCCTATGATGCTGTCCTACAGGTTCCTTACACTGTTCATGTTGTATCTGTGTCTTAATGTGGCATGTGTTGCAGTGTGCATCATAATGTGAGTTATGTTATGTGGGCCTATTTTACAAGTGGAGCACATGTCATCTATGGTTCCATTCAGGGAGTAACAGAGGAGGGCTGGATGATGACTTGAGGATGGCTGGATGATGACTTCTTGGTAAACTTGTTCAGCTCTACTTAAGGATATCTTTGATGGGTGGATGTCAGGAGGGAGAGCTTGTAGTACAGTGTTTTGTTCTGGGTGTTGTACTTCCCTGTACATGAAAGACGAAATGAGTATGTAGGTGTCTCTTCACTGCTAGTGTTGCAGTATTGTAAGGTGGGATGTTGTTGAAGAGGGTCTGGTAATATTTGTGGGGTGATTGTTTTATGTGCTTAATTGTACTGTCTGGCTTGGTCATGACCATATACAGAACAGAAGTACCTGTATGACCTATCAGATACGTTAATGTGAAGCTACAGAATATGGTGAAAGTTTTTGGTGTATCAGATAAAGCCAAGATTCTGGGGGCTTGAATGATGAGTGAATGGAAGCGTGGCCCATTGGACTGGGCAGACTTGGGCTGTCTGGACGTTGCTACTCCTCACCCTGTCCTAGGGTGGGAAAGGAGGTCTGGATGATGATGATGATGGATGGCCTATGCTAGAAATTTAACAGGTATTGTAGCTATATACTTGGACTAACTAAAGTTGACTATAAATGGTTTCACAGACAAGGGAAGTGCTAGCTTCTTGCTTGTCCCAGTCACTAGTTGAGACAGAGGAGTACCTGGAGGCTACCAAGTTAATCAAGCTGATGGCACGTGAGGAGCTACTACCACTGTTGATTAGCATCATTCAGCTTTTACAGGGTAAGGACATGTAAAGACCATTAACATACCCTGAACAGTGTTTATGATAATTTATGACAGTATTAAATATTTTATATTTGAGTTACAAAGCAGCAGGAGAATACCAGGTACTAGTATATGATAACTCTTCCTTTTGCTGTATTTGTTATTATTTTACTACACCATTAATACTGGTACATCTTCAACACTATTTATATAATAATATCAGATTATATTTTTTGTTACAACAACTGCAGCAAGAGAATAGTTTCACGAAGTATTCTGTACTATCTGTGTTGGTTATTAATTTTTTTATTGAGAGACTGTAACTCGGTGTGATCTGATGATGAATGAGTTGATTGGTGAGAGAATTTAAGTTCTTGATGCAATTACAGAATAGAGAAATAAATGTGCATTGGAAATGGAAAGTTGAGAGGCACAGGGAAGGCCGGTGTCTGGTGCTATGAATGCCGTGATACTGTAAAGAAGTTTGAGTGTGACTACAAGAGGATTGCAGAAAGGTGTGTTGTGCACACATTACCCTAACATGTGAATGTGAGACAGATGTGGCATGAGAATGAAAAGTCAAATGTGAAAGTGGGATTATTGAGTAATGTGTATGGAGTGTGTAGAATAGATAGGATATCAAATAATGTCAGTTATCAATTAATAATATGGTAGAAGAGACTGCTTTGATCCTATGAAGAGAATGCTTTGATCCTATAGATGTAGATGGAATGATAAAAGTGTATAATATATTTAAGTGGCTTGAATGTGGGAGGAGTCATTGTTAAGAGGAAAAAGTGGGTGGATATGGTAATGAGGATGTAAGAAAGTGAGATATAGAAGTTGACGAGACTAGGAAATTGACAGGGAATCGAGTTGGTTTGATGAATTATGTAAGAGGGAGAACCTGGCAAGGGTTTGGCACCCCATTTCTTAACTTAATAGTTGATGGATTAATTGTCTGGCAGGTATTTGTTAAGTGCATTTATAATGAAAAAGAAAAGAAATTGTATATGGTTAAGCCTTTGAGATGAATCTAGGTTTCTGGGGTCTTAATGGTGTGTGAATGAGTGTCTGTCCCTTTACATTGGGTGTGTCTTTTGCTCTCTGTTTCCTTGTTTTCTGGAACCTACCACACCCCTTCTTCGTAGGGGAAAAGGTCATGATTATGATGATAAAGAAAATATTGTATGGGTATGGGTTTTTATTTCTTGCAGGTTTTTAATTTCCAGAAGAGGGTTTTTGAATCTCTGAAAAGTGTACTTAGTTGTCAGAATGAGGGTTAAATGAAAAGAATCCCAAATTGGCATTAGAAATGAAATAAATATTTAGGACGAATTGATCCAGTCCTGGATGGAACCATTGATCAGCAATAGGTTCCTCCGTTGGTAAATTTACTTTTCACAGGAGTTTATGCTCCAAAGATGGCAATAGCAATTAGTGTATTTGGCTGGTATTGGGGTTCAGAGAATACAATACAGTATATAGTAACACTGAGCTCATCCTTTGTCATCTTGAAACATCATGACAAGACTGTGTATTCATAATCATCATCCCAATGTCTTTTTCCCACCCAAGGACTGCATGAGATAGGATTCAGAAAACAAGAAAGGTTAAAGCACAGGAGGCGGAGAAGTATCAGCAGTATGGGCCAGACACTCAGTCACGTCATTCAAGCCCCCGGAATCTTGGCTTTCCTTCACAGGTCTAACCATGTGCATTTTTTTTTTTTTTTTTTTTTTTTTTTTTTTGTAGGTACTTTATGATTAGTTCCCTGATTGATTACCTTTAACAGAACATGGTGAAGATGACATTTTGTCTGAGGTTCACTATGAGTTGTCACTGTTGATTGGGCAGTTGCAAAGTTTGGATCAGTTGGATGACATGGTTGAGGACCCTGGGGAAGAGGAAAAGCCTGTCACCCTTCGTGCCTCTGACAGATTCAACCTGAAGGAAGTAAGTTGCATGTAATGAAGCTGTGTTAACTTTCATTATGCTTGATAACCCATGTGTGAGTCAAATGAAAGATTGTAGTGTTGCATTATTAGCCATCTACAGTCATTGTGCTGCTTTCATGTGACTACACTGAGTGATAAATTAAATGGTATCCTGTAGGCCAGGAAACCATTTATTACAATGGATGGTAACTATACAACCAAATGAATCGATGGTCTAGTGGCTTAAGGCATTCCAACTGGATGTGACTTGTAAGGATTAACATCCAAGGGGTGGTTGGGGTTTATTGTTCACACAATACCACTCAGAGGCAGGCAACTAGGCACTTACCCTATTACCTTATACACCTGATGGGGCAATAAAGGATTGGACAATAGATAATACACACTTCTAAGATGATATAATAGCAGAGTTTTAATCATTAGCAAATGCCTAGAGAAAACTTTAAAACACACACCAATGTTAATACCATCACAAGGCCACTTCTGCCAAAAGTTAAAACTGAATAAACCCATGTTCCCAGTGTAAGATAATAATGTAATAAATAAAAGCAGGATAAGCCAGAACATTGCAGCATATGCTGCCAGAAATAACTCACAAATAAGCCAAAGCACTCCCAAAATTGAGAGTAAAAGCTTTCCAGTCAGAGCAATGCATTATAGTTTTAAGCTGTCTGCACATAAGTTGTTTTAAGCACATGAAATGAAAATGCCAAAGGAGTAAACACACTGAGGAAGCACAGACTCATAGTAAACATGCAGGAAAAAGCAAAGAACCAAGAAGAGGAAGTGCTACATTTATACTGCTGCAAGAATTAATGGATGGTGAAGCAGTAGTATGAGACTGAGTGGGGGGGGGGGCAATCACCAAAGCCTTACAACACAGAAGAGCAAAATCACCCTCTGGTAGTTCACAGACTCTTGCTGAAATGGAGGGAATACCCCTGGATGGTGTTAGATTTGAAATTTCTCGGCAGGATGAAATCTTAGGGGCAGTTTTAGTGTCACTGTAGCTGCACAGTGGAAAAGTTGAGTAACCTTACTCCTCAGACCATTTATGAATAAAGTACAGTTTATCAGTATGTGACTAATGTAGGATTGGTTCAGTAGTAGTACATTTATCATCATTCTAACTCTTATCCAGTAGTAGGATTCAAAAATACTGTAAGTGTAGAAAGGCATAAAAATGGAAGAACCATTAAGCCAGCGGATAGACATTTTCAAGCTTCATAATTATTATTCAGTTAAATCAGACCTGAGAAGTCTTTTGGAGATATATATATATATATATATACACATATATATATATATATTTATATATATATACAGTATACTGTGACTTACATTGTGACTGCAGAGTACTTTTTTTTTTTTCCCTTACAGAAACTTCTGGAAATGGCAAAGAAAAAATCTAAAAAGACTAATGTTTATGACTCATTACGAAGTGATGTAATACAGCTGCTGACAACAATATTCAAAAAGCACCTGCAGCCTCCATTTTCACAACCACTTCACGAGGTTATGTTCCTCAGTTCCTCTTCTAGTGTCAGGCGGCTTCTGGTTGGGATGCCAAGACCTGCCCTCACAACAGCCCTTGTCAATCCTCACCATTATTTGCAGGTAGAGCTCATATTTGCTATATCCATGGTGCTTAATGTGACCATTGTAAGTGTTGTCTTTTTTAACGTCAGCCATGAGGAAGTCAGAGAGGAGAAGTGGTGGAGGAACAACACATCATCTAAGGTGAAATTAGAGGAGAAAGTCTGAGTGAAGAGTTCTGCTTTATCAGTAGAAGAAATAGCTACAGAGCCATCAGAGTGGAAAAGAGGAAGGAAGGGTGGACAGGTAGTTTCATGTTTATGTTCATTGTTTTCCTTGAACTAACGGAGGTGTAGGTGTCATTGGATAGCTGAAGGCTCTTATGATCTGCAGACCAGTGGTCATAGCCACTAGAATCAGGACATTCTGCCTGAAGTGTAGGGGTGTGGGCGGATGAGTTGCGTTTGTCATGAAGGATAGAACATCTCCGAAACATTTCATAATTATTGCATCATCTGCAACCATACTCATGTAGCTAATCCTTTCTGGCTTGTCATTTCAAAACATAACTGATGCCATTAATAAACTCAAGCACTCCTCCATAAGGAAACTTGTCCCTTATAACACTCATCTGTCTTCACACCGAGTAGTTTTCCATCCATTTTAACACTTTCCCTTGCACCATTCCAGTAGTTTTCAGTTTCCACAATAATGTGTGCTGTGTTTTTGTAGCTTATCTGCTATTTTCAGTATTTGTAAAACCTCTTGATGGTTTGTTATCTTTGACAGTTAAACTAACAGGAAGTAAAGCAAAAGCTAACTGCACCATCCGATCCATGTTACCCCAGTGTTTCACATTCAGTAATGTTATGTCACACATCTTTTTCTACTGTTTTTCAGTGTGACTGTTGTCAGCTTGAAGATCCTTCAAGCATTGTAACTACCTTACCAGATATAAGTGTGGCCTACAAGCTTCACCTTGAGTGTGGTCGACTTGTTAACCTGTATGACTGGCTGCAGGCATTCATATCTGTGGTTGGTGATGAAGATGACAACTCCACACAGAAGACTGTAGACCAGCGATTACAGTATCCTTTGTACTTAAATACCAAATATTAGTGTATGAAAGAAAACACTGTTTGATAACTCAGTGTTACATACTGGTACTAATCTTGAAGAAACCTTGCCTTTTTTTCAGGAAGATATAACCAATTTTCATTAGAATGTATTAACTTGAGAGTAGTGTTTGGTTCCAGGCTTGGTGACTAGCTATGTAATCATGACTTGTCATTAGGGAACTCAGCCCCGCAAATGCACAGAGCTATATTCAACCAGAGATCCATAAACATTAAAAAATTTCTGTTTCCTGCTTTACAGTAGTTACACCTATAAATAAGGAAGAAAGAAAGTCTGCCTTAGAGAGGTTTTGTAGTATTGTGCAGAAAGTTTGCTTGTAAAGTAGAACCAAAATTTTTGAAGACTTGAAAGATGCATGAATGAAAATGTGGCACAGTAGCTACATGAAGTTCTTCAACCTTTATCATTTGTACTTTTATATCATACACACCTTTTTTGCTTGTGGGGTCATGGCTAGGATCGTGATGAAAATTTACATGTACTGTAGTTTTTTTTTTTTTTTTCCTTAACTTGTTCACAGAGCTCGGTTTGTTCAAGCTGTGTCTGAGATGCAGTTCCTTGGCTTTATTAAACCGACCAAGCGTAAGACTGATCACGTTGCCCGTCTCACCTGGGGTGGCTGTTGACGCAACTGCTTCCAAAATTATAGTAAGGCCTCGTACATGTCAAGGATAGATAGATAGATTGATTATATATATATATATATATATATATATATATATATATATATATAGTATATATATATATGTATATATATATAGTGTATATATATATACAGTATATATACAGTAAGACCTCACTATAATGGACTAATCAGGGCCCAAGCCAGTCCGAAATATGCGAAATTCCGATAAAAGCGACATCCGGACTTACCCCTGCTAATCTGGACTTTTTCCGATATATCAGACATTAGTCTGCTTTCTGGCTATATCGGACTTTTTCCGATATATAGAAGTTTAGTCCGGTAGCTCCTCGAGTCCGATAAAAGCGAATTCTGGTCTACTGAAGTCCGTTATATCGAGGTTTTACTGTATATATATTAGTGTCCCTGGGTTGACCCAGGCTAGAGCCAGGGATGAACTAGCTGGGTGGACTTATCCAGTGATTTCCTGGCTAAGTTTGGCATTGTAGAGTTTTTTACCTCCATTTGCTTTTCTCTTTGTACTGTCTTGTATTGATACAACAACTTGCCTCAGTTTTGTGTTACTGTATACATTACGTATTTTGAAATGAAATTCATTTCATTCATTCATCATCTAATCTTGTGTTGCCCCATGAGGAGCATAGGAGCCCAGGGCTAGGCAGGTTGGTCCTGACATTTAAGATGAGAGTGACCACCCTCACTCATCCTTGAGTGGCATTACATAAGCATTAAACTGCAACCATCTCTTGGATATAAACCTGCACAGGCTTAATCCAATTGGAAAGAAATTCACAATAAAAAGAAACTATGAAATACACAAATGCCACTCTTCCAGAGTGGGATGTGATCATAACTGTCTTTCATTTGTTTTGCCATCTTGAGCAAGTGAACAGTAGTGGTTGCCATATGTGTTTTGGCTGTCTGCTTTTTTGTCTTGTTTTAGGGCTCCTATTTCACTTTCCTTTGTGTCCTTGAGACCTTAGAGTTTCCTTGTTCACTTTGGGCTTCCTTTTCGGGTGGGTTTGTGTTTTCTTGTATTTTGTACTTTTCTTTTATCTCTCTGTATGCATGCTGCAAATTCTTGGCCTTTCAACTTGGTCACCTCTATTTCTTTATCAGGTTCAGGTCTTGTTTAGCTTTGTTTTAGCATCTAGTCTTGACAGCCTAATGAAATATATATAGTACTAATCAAAACCAGTCATCAGGGACAGACTTGTTAGCTTACTCAGACCCTTGTTCCTTAAAGCACCATCCAAGGCTGTTTGCATACAAGTGGGCTTTGTCTTCAGCGATGCAAAGTTGCATCAGGATTCTATATAACAGGTCGTCTGGCTGAGGATGGTATGGAACATAACAATAGTGTCTGTCTGCAGACAGTAAAATACATTGCCTCCACTGAATGACCATCTTGGAAACCAACACACATCACCTTTGGGAATCTTGTGGGAACTGTAATCTTTTTAGTGATGGGCCTGCCCCACGATCACCTAAAACACTGTACAGTAACATTCTCAGGCTACAAAGTTCTCTCCATTGTAGATCTAGATGCACTTCAGTCACTGCCTCCCCTCACAGCTGGACAGGTTGGGGTCTGACCAAATCAGAGGCTGAGATACTCTGGACTTCTTTGCATCTTGACCTGGCAATCCTCATGGATGCCTCAAATATGGAGTATGGTTTCCAGTTACTGGAAGGATACCAAGATCAGAGACTGGTTCCTCACATCTCAAACAGTTGAATATAAATGCTAAAGAACTAGGGAGTCTGTTGTTTTAGGTTGTTACATTCCTTTGGGCCATGTGGAGAGGATGGAGTGAGAGACTAACAAGGAGAGTGTGAGTGAAGTGGAGTGGGGGAGAGGGAGGGGGAGGCTAAGGATGAGATGGAGGGATGGGGGTGGAAAGGTACATGAGAGAAGAGGGTGTGAGTTGGAGGGAGGGCAGCAAAGTAGTGGGGGACAGGGCAATTTATATGTGGCCACCCCTTACTGGATTAAGGCATCTGGCAATAGGTAGATATACAGTATAGACCCTCCTTTTCAATGAAACAGGGTCCGGGTATTCACAATGGACTCCAGGACAACAATACAGTATTCTGCATTGGCTGCCATTGGTTGTCCAGACATTTCTTTCAGAAAGAATTTATCATGTATAAAAGGTAGCTGCCAGTGAGCTGTATACCCCCTGGTTGAAGAGAGCATTTGTTGGGAGGCACTCCCTTGACCAACTACTGTAAGTTGTCAGTCAAGTGCATCCTGTCCTATGCTCCATTTCACCAAGTCTGGCACCATCAGTGATGTCAGCACCTGAAGCATTGTAATGGTCCTCAGTACTGGAAATACCTTACTGCATTGCCTATATATTAAAGTTTTCAAGGTAATAAATAGAAGTTTATCCCGTGCAGAGGATTTACATCAACACTACAGGCGTTGAGGACATCACTGATGGTGCCAGACTTGGTGAAATGGAGTATAGTAATTTATACCCATCCTTAGGTGAAACGTTAGACATCACAGGCTTGACGCATTGGGAATATTGATATAGTATACTCCTACCGCACAGTCTGAGTTGACAGGCATAATTCTTTGGGAACTTTGCTTTTACCTGGAGGGTTTAACTTTGAACCCACCATTTCCTAAATTAGTGGGTTGGGTCAAGTATAGTGAGAGCATAGCAGGGTGTTACCTACTCAGTGTAGGTGGCAACAGAGATAGCATTCCTCGCATGTTCATAGAGACATGATTCCCCTTGGGTTTAAAGATCTGTTGAGTGGCAAGCTTTATGAAAAATAACCAAACAGTGATATTATGAACTTAGGCATGAATAAAATTAACTGTACTACCTATTATTTATTATAATTGTATATGACATTACAGTGGGAGCAACAATAAGAGTTTGACTTTAAACACTGAAAATTTCTACATAAAAAAGGAACAATAGTAATAAGTGGATGTTTGTGGCTGAGTGGGAGCATGGTTGAAACCTGGGCTACCAAAACACTACAATATTATCACCACAGTCACCCAGGGTATCTAACTCATATTCCCACCTATATTTTCCATGAGTAAAATACTGGTCAGTAATATTAAAAGCAGTGGATCATTTCATTTGTATATTCATTCATTATCTTCATGTATTGTTTTTAATGTTTTGGATTCCTCCTATGGCAGGGCTGGGTACCAGCTGGGATACCCTTAAGGAAAAAGACAACACCAGCCACGACTGTTCTGTATTCCTTTTGTGTGAATTGCCAGTTTTGTCAGTTACTGATCACAGTAAATTTTATATTCAAGTGGGCAGACTAATCATCATGAGGCAAGATGCAATTAACTGGTAAACAATAAATACAACAGATACCAAGAATTTTTGTCAAACATTCCAGAGAAGAGTACCAGATTAATAAACTTGCAGTCACTTGTGGAATGTTGCACAGACTGGGAAGAACTATTATAGAGCAAACTGTAACGGTATTCTTTTAAATGTACTGAGGACTTTATAATACGGTATATACAGCAAGTATTTCAGAAACCAGAAAACAACTATTATAGCATAACAGTGTGAATCAACCAGATAATCATGAACTCATTACATATATAAATTTTTTTAAAAGTTTAGATCAGAGTAAAAGTATTGCAATAATTTGTTAAAAAAAAAAAATCGGGAAACTGGGTCACAGTACAAACACTGAAGCACAGTACCAGAGCTCTCCATTCTCAGTTATTATATATAATTTATATCACCCTCTTACTGAGTTTGGAAACACTGGTAATTGTGACCAGTATCAAACTGCTGACCTAGTCTACATTTTTTTTTTTTTTCACATATATAGATTTGTCAGAGCTTTTCTTTAATATTTATAGTTAGGATATATAAGATGCATATTAGTAAGCAGTTTTTGCCAACAGAAGTAGTTAATCTCTTCAGCCTAAAGAGTGTCTTCTCTGCCATATAAAGATACAGTACAGTACTGTATCGGGTTTTTGATACAGTGAAATCTATTGATGTCTTTGGGCTGACAGGGTTAAACTACTGTTCTAGTTGATTGGAAATTGTACACAGGCAAAGACTGAAACATTTAGTTATACTCCACACTGCTCAGTTTCCATTTAAAACAAAGTACAATACTGCCTTAATAAAGTTGGTACTGTACTTCCATTACAGCCTCAATAGTTTCATTATCATCCTATAATCCATACTGTTCAAAGATTATCAGTGGAAGGATTGTGTTCAAAGGAGACATCTGGATAGTCTGTTAATCATACTGAATCTGCCTTTGGTACTCTTTATTATAAGTAGATATTTGTACCATAATCAGTTTTATTTTATGCTGCATGTGTCCTTTAAGCTTTGTATCTTAAGGTTATGGTCTTTGCTATAGGTATTAGCCCATAATGAAGTTTTTAGTTCACTAGCCTGAATAGCCTTGCTACCACAAGGCAGGTTGTAGGTTAAAAGCTACAACTATTCTTATAGGTATTAGCATATGATGAAGTTTTTAGTTCACTAGCCTGAATAGCCTTGCTGCCACAAGGCAGGTTATAGGTTAAAAGCTACAACTATTCTTGTCTACCTGTCAGATTTTTTGTACCCTATTAGGATTACAGACTGTAAAAACTGATACATGGCAGAAGTCTCCTTATACCAAACATCTAGTGTATGTGACACAGAAAGCAGCTTTGTCCTTTCAACTATTGTAGTATATTTTGGGGGTACATTACTTATGATGATTACATTATTATGTACTTGCCTTTTAGCAGTAAAGCTTGAGTAACCAGACATTCTGTCATATCAACAGGGTTGATGTAAATAAAAGTGATCAGCATTACAAGAGGACCTGAGAAATAAGCTGCAACAATCTCCTCATTTAGGACTATAGTGGAGTGAAGGGGAGTATATTAACAAGACAGAGTCATGAAGAGAGATGCTTTCACTCCAAAAATAATTAAAATATTTCAGAGAGCATCCCAAAATTTGTACAAATATTACATTTCAGTATATGGAAATTTTTTATGGAGTCACAGCCATGTCCATACAGAAAAGGGGAATCATATGTTTCTGACTTTCCCTGAACGAGTTTGTTATTTAAATGTCTCCATTCATGCTTCTTCTTCATCATCTCCTTTCAGAGTTTCTTTACTTGAGGAGCTATCCATCTACCTCTCTTTATTATTCAGTGAATTTGGTGTGTGATCCTAGACTTTACACTTGTCCTTCTTCTTTAATCTGAATATAATTGGAGCTATGAGCTCAATTTAATTAATTTTCATTCTTGTTGTACAGTGATGTAAAACTGCCTCTTATCCTAATTCATCAGTGTCATGGTACTTCTTTATGTGCCACTGCTGTACACAATTCTTCCAAATGAGGTTAAGTGCAGTTTTCTAAGGTGCCACTGTCAGAGGAATAATATGCTGGCTAATTTGGCAAATCTACATGCAGACAATTAACATTTCTAGAACAGTATAGGCATACCTGAATTATCATGGCCAACATAAAATTCTATCATGCTCATTCACTGACATACATGTATAGTCTTAGTGGCCCTAAGCCAGTAGTCATTGGTTCTCAAAGGCTGCAACATGAAGTCAATAAAGCAGTTTCTAGTACCCCTAGTTGATGTAGTCAATAGCATCATCAAACTAGTCTCATACACTAGCAATACCCTCTGATAGTCTAATACAAATGGACATCTCGAGTCTACAGTTTACCATATCACAATGTTTTTATATCCAAACGAGTGTCTCAGATTTTTAGAACATACAATGTAATGTTACTGTGCTTGGCAAAATTGTTAATTTTGTTTGAATATGCATCACTAATTACTGTAATTCAAATATCCAATGGGTTCCTCTACTGCTTTAATCTTTTTTTTTCTTTTTTAATTTCTGACATGTATAAGAATAAAGTTGTGAAAAGGCCACAAGTAGATGAGCCATTTCCACCAGTATACAATTCTGGATTCCAAATTATTTAATTATAGTGTACCAGTTAGAACCCTACAAAATTTTCCATTTTTTGAATTTAAGTGGTATGGTGCATGAAAGAAGACACTGCTGAAGTTCGTACAACCACCACCATGCTTTGTGGGGTTCCAAAGAATATCTCAGACCAGTTGTTGTAGCTGAGGTAAAGATTAAGAAAATCCCACAATTGCATTAAATATCGTATGAAACTTCCACCAAGGTTTTGTTGTAACTGCCATCTCTGGGAATTTCCTGGCATGTCACAGGCAGTGTGTAGATACACCATCACAACAGTAGTTTCCTCCATTGCATCAAGTCAGATGTGTTGGCATGGTCTTCCTACAGATTTTTTTTTTTTTTTCAGCTATATATGCTGACTTGAGAATAAGATACTTTTATTTTCCCCTCCACATCATCTAAGAAGCTTTCGTGCCTGGATAAAGATTTATTATGCCTGCCAGTCCCTGTTAATCACTGTATTGCATACAAACTTTTCCAAAATCATGATAATTCTTTTATAGTGTTTTGCAAACCCTTCAAAAAGCAGAGGTTTCTCTAAGCTGATCAATAACATCTGACATTAGCCACAATATAATGCTAAAGTGCAACACCAATCCTGAATGGACAAGACTGTGAAATATAAACAAATCTACAATGAACTTGTTTCCCAGCTTTTACTGCATGGCCTAAATAGTGCCTAAAGGAGGACTGTGGTATTAAAGGTGGCAAAACTAAGGAAGAGAAAATAGGGTTACCATACAGTAGGTATGCAGTGAGTGAAAAATGAAGGAAGGGTAGTGGTTGACTGTGAGGATATTAAGGATTCTTGGAGAAAGCATTATGAGCAGTTGCTGAATGAGTCTGACTGGAGTAGGGAAGGTCTGGAGCCAGCAGATCCAGTGTTTGGCCCTTGGCCTATAACTGATGTTGATATTGTGAGCAGGGCAATCAGCTGGATGCAGTTGGTCAACTGAGAGAATTCAAAGATGCCATCTAAAAACAGTCTGAGCTGAGAAACTCATGGATAAATATAGTCATATGCTTAGGCTATGTGTATTGAGTGACAGTCTCAAACTGCTCTGAAATGTTCAGTTACTGAGGACCCTGCTGAACAATGGGATGACTTAAAGTGTCCCACACTGTTAATAATAGATTAATGTGCTTGATACTGCCCAACACCAAGAAGGGGTATGTCTCACCAAGGACAAAGACTACAACTGACATGTTGGCTGAGGATCAGGAGTAACACAGACTTTTTCTCATCGGGTAAGAGTTTCACTGAGAAGAGACACGGAGAAATACGTCATGAAAATACAGTATAGTAACTGAGAAGGTAGGGGGATGCATTCAAGCAAATGACCTTCAACTTGCTAACTGAACCCCCAAAAAAACTCTGCTCCAGACCCATCTCCCAGGTTAACACTGATCGAACAGTAGATCAGCTTATGTTGAGGAAGGTGAGCACAGACCTTGTTGGGTTGAGTCCCACCAACTGACAACACCATGCCTTCCCTAAACAAACTCGGGAAGGTTGCAGCTAGGCTGAAAAGTGGAAGGGTGACTGGTGTTTGTGGCACATTGTACACTAGGATGAAAACATAACATGAACAGTGTAGGAAACCTGTGGGACAACCCCACAGGGGTGGTTGCTTATCTGTAGTCCACAGGTCTGCTTGAACAGACAGGTTTGGGTTAGGCAACAACTACAACAATCAGATTAGGGATAGCATATCCGAGTGCACACAGACTGGTGTGACCAGGCCAAAGAATTCCCAGGGATGGCAGATACAATGTAGTTTCAATATACAACTAAACCTTAGGGATACTATATATTACAGAATATTTATGCACCACTAATTTTCAGTTCACCTTCTGCATCCACTAGTGACTGGTCTGACATGCTTTGCCCAATCTCACAGTACTTGGAGGCAACTGTAAGACAAGCAAACCTGTCTCTTCTTCAGCTGAATCTCCATTCATACCAGAAGAATATATGATTTTAACTATGCATATACGCATATACATATACAGTGCAGCAAACTCTCAATTATCTGTCGTCACAATATCTGGCCCAATGTAATTGGCTCAACTCTGTTAAAGTAATATCTGGCAAAATTTTGCAACATCCAGCTCGGAAACGGGACGTAACTGGCAGTTCTATGGAATATCTGGCGTCGAAGCATATCAATCAGCTCTTAAGCAGTAGACAACTGGCCACCTGGGAAAACCATGAAACACACCAGCCAATGAGAACGCCTGCTGCATGCCAGCCAAGCAGAATCCATCATGGGAGTGACTCACCTTGCACACCAAGCATATCATTGCACTCTCTTTCTTGCCTGTGGATCTCACTGAGCAAAGACTCTTCTGACCACGTCGTCACGAAACCCTAACGCTGTGACTAACCCTGTGGCCTCCTGTGCTTGTTGTTGTTGCAAAGCTTACAACCTGTCAGTGCTCGTGTCCTAGTGCTCTATTGTGATCCTGAAATTAAGACTGCACATAGTGTAGTACAGTACAATACTGCACTGCACAGTGTACAACTCTACCCTCCACTGATGCAAACACTTGGTGAGCACATACATTACTACACTATGTACTGTACTATATTACAGTGCTGTATCATTACAAAATTGTATATCTTGCTGTGCTTAGTATTCATCTTTTACTCATGGGAAAGTTTTTTGGATAGAAAGCCATGATGGATAGTAACACAATATCCAGCTCAATGCCGAATGTCGAGTCAGTGGGGAGGTATTATGCAGTGTCTGGCATTTCACTTTATTCAGCATAGGGCTTGGCTGAATTACAACAGATAACTGAGGGTTTATTGTTTACCTGGGTACGGTATGTGACAGATGTTAATAACATAACCAGAATAAACTGCTACAGGCCTGTGTGTTGGACAGTACTGGTACTGTGCAATAAACCTTCATTACTGTGTTTTTTTGACCAGTTTAAACTTCTGCCTTTACTAAGTTAAATCTGTTGCTGATATAATTGAAAATAGGTCTGGTAACTTGATTTTTCTTTAAGTTCACTAAGTTTTATAAGTAAGCAAAGACACTTCTTCCTGCATTATTCAGTATAGTACTATATACTGTTGCACCCAGCATTGGTGTGCAAACTTTACGTTACTGGGTACTGGGCTCACATGGTTGAACTGAGCTTTTCCTCACATATAAGACCATTGTCCAACATATTTGAAAAAGAAGAAGAAAAAATTATAGAAAAAAAAATACGGAGTGGAAGCTTACATATCGGACTTCTGACTTTATCAAAATTGGGTCCTCCCATAATCAAGTCAGAATAAGATTTTACTGCATTAGTCTTGAGTGAAAAGCATGTTACTATTGATGCATTCCTTCCTGTGCCATGATTAATTCAGGATATACTTATCTTACATCTAACGGCAAGATGTGGTGCACTTGTGAGGACTAAAACACACCTTGGTGTATTTAAATGAATTTAACCTGCAGTGTATCAAACTAATGACCACAAGACCAACTTTAGCGATTGAGAGAACAAGACACTGCCTTATCGTACAGGTACCATACTTGGTGAAGAAGACTGCAGCCTTACTGCATCTGACTAAGGTCTCTGTCACACATACGCGACTCAAGGGCCGACTGCAGCACGACTCAAGGTCGTGTCCTAGTTGGCTCCCATGCCTCCCGACTGGCCCCGAGTCTGCTCTGCTCACAACTGCCTCATGACCAGTTGTGACATCCTCAAGATCGCGAGGCGACGGAGCTACGAGTCTTCAAATCTGAAATTTATTGGATTTTTGTCAGCCACGACCATGACACGACCGCCCACGAACGCAACACAAATCTGTGACGCGTTTGGGGAATGCACCATGACCACGACCCCCCATGACATTGCCAGTCCATGGTGAAGGCGTGCAGACATAGAAGGCATGGCAGACGGCTGGGGTGACACGTGGAGGCAGGCAGCCAAGTGTGAACTGATGGTAGGTGAAGCCCTGTCGTTGTTTATACACCATGTGCTCGAGGACTTGCAGTTGCCATGTGTGACCAGTGTCGCCACCTCGCTGCCCACACCGGGTTTCCCGCCAAGATGCTTTCTGCGGTCTTGACTCGGGCGTAGCCCAGTCGTCATGTGGTCTTGTTGCACCTGTCACGTGGTTGTGAGCCATGATTCCGATTCACCTAATGGACTGTCAAAATGCATGGTATGGTCATCTCGCGGTCTTGGCACGGTATGGTTGTGGTCGGTGGCTCGTCACGCAGTCATGACACAGTCATAATGTTTCTTTTTATTTTTTATTTATTTATTTATTTTTATGTGTCCGACTCTGGGTATAGGCTTCACAGCCTGCTATCAAGGCCCAGCAGTCCTCCTACATACCATACACCTCTACATGTCATCATTGTCAGCAGCGGCATCAAGACATACTACTACAACATCACGTCGCATCTGATTGAGTTAAGAATGCTTCACAACTGACCTATGAGACTCCCGACTGCAATGGAATTGTAACACGACTTTTGGCGAGTTGTGAGGCAGCCACGATTTTTTAACGCACGTTAAAAAATCGTGAGGCACGACAAGTCATCCCAGCGGCTCATGATTTTTTAACGCACGTTAAAAAATCGTGAGACGCGACAAGTCGTCCCAGCGGCTCACAAGCACCCTAAAGAGTCCAGGTTTTGTTGGCAAATCCAGGGATGATCAATGAAAAAAACGCATTACGACCTTGAGTCATGCCGCAGTTGGTCCTTGAGTCACGTGTGTGTGACAAGGGCCTAAGAACCAGATAACCATAAATATATTTGATGACAAAACTGAGAAGTGAAGTTCATGTTGTCAATAACGTAATTTGCTTAAAAAAAAAAAAATCGTCAACTTGGGTGTGTACCAACCATTTTCTTCTCGTGATGAATGCCATCACCAGTATATATGACAATGTTAGTCATGCTTATTGTGCTGTACGGTACAACGAAAATTCCACAAAACTCACGGATAACACATTGGCAAATTCTGTACTGAATAATTTGGAGACCTATGCACGTATAATCAACACATTAACAGTAAATGATATCTTTGTACATGAATTTGAAATTATCCAGAATTTTACATATGGTATGAAAGAATGTTGCATGGCACTACGTAGTTAAAGTGACATCAGATGGTACTTACTGCAGCTGCAGTGCTGTAATGTGACGGCACAGGTCTAACACGTAAACAACTGCTTGCAATCTTCCAAAGTACTCTAGTGCGTTGCTGTCCAATGCAGTGCTTTCGTTTGGAATTATGGGTGTCAAAAGTACCATCTGTGGCATGGGCTTAAAAATATCAAAGCAGTAATGGATCCCAGATCTGAAGTATTAATTGCCAATTGATGTCAGCTTTTCAAGTGCAACTTCATTTACTGGATATACCAGCAGAAGTTATTTTTCAATTGTATACAGTAGTTGTCAAAGTTTATCCTGGGTAAACGGTGTACAACCAAGGTACAAAATTTACAACTCCCTTTTAAGAATGACCTGCGATCTATCATAACAACTGTATTATGTTCCGAACACATAAACCAGTCAGTCAGTCCCTAGGTTTTGTTATTCAGATATGAGACGGTTCTGCATGTCCTGAACACCATCGCATCGCATCATATTGAAGTACCATCGACGTACAGTACTGTATTTTCCTGAGCGGCCATAACCAGTGCTGCCTGTGGTTTCCTGGGACGTTATGGTATAAAAAGAATAAAAAAAAATCTTCAAAGGCTGAAACATAGCTACAGTACAAAGACTGCAAAATGCATAACAGTTTTTGAACAAAAGATAGGTAACAAAAATTACGTTGTTTACATAACAAGTTCTGCACTTTTCATAATGTCATCTGAAAACCGAGGTGAACCTCACTCGGTAGGCTACAGTACTGCAGTTAGTTTTATCCTACTCAAACTAGAACACTGTAAGTTCTTTTTGACACTGAAATTATACAAAGGTAATTTACTTTTAAGAAACACAATTAACAAACATCCAGTATGAACATTATCATCAGCTCTGTACGACCTGAAATTGTCCTGTCACCCAAGGATTCGTAATGGAATGTTGAAGATGACTGAACTACACAATCAGTTCATGAAAATATCAAATACAGCAACAGTATATTGTACAGTATACCATAGCTTACTTCATAATTTCAAGATATTTTGGCACATGCATCCATTAAAGTGGGCACAGTTGGATGCTTTGAAGGACTGCGGCTTTGGATTTAAGAATTTGTACTAACTTGGGAGACCAGAGCCACAGTCAACATTTGAGAGCTGTTCAGATTTCCTCATCATGGCTATGGTGCATTTTACCAGTCAGCACCAAAGGAAGATCGAGAGAAATGTTCTTGCCTCCTGCTGGAACTGGGTTTGAACTTCGTATCCCTGGCTTGAAATTGTCCTGACATTTGTACTCTGGTTTGATCCTGAGGTAAGATTACTGTAGTGCACTTGAGGCACCACCTGTGAACTGGTGATACACAAAAGTTACATTTGTACATTTCTTAGGAGGGAGGAACTACAGACATGGGGCGACACTTCTGAGAGGTGAAAACATAAAGACCTAAAATTCTTCATAATACAGGTTTGTCCAGTGTCTAGAGTATACATCATTACTGGTACTCTACATGGTGGTTACTACAGAATTAAAATCAGTTTACCCCCTTTCCTCCTTGGTGCACAATAGTCGGCCCACACACGTACAGTACATCAACAAACCATGAGCTACCATGCCCCTACAAATTACATTTACCACTAAAGGTTACCAGATGGTATAACGCATTGATCAGAGAGAGTGAGATACTACTCTCCCGTCCTGTGAAATGTAACACAGGCATGTGCACACACTTCGCGCTGCATTCTCATTGGCAACGAGAATTTCGTAGAACTTCCTTTGTTTTTCCCCCGTTACACCTTCATACTGAGTGGCATGTGATCTATATACAGTATTTTCATACATAATTTATAAATCACTAACACAGAAGAACACTTGAAAAATCTGCGTCAACGAGAATACGACCGAGGAAATTTACCTCGTTGTTTTTTTCCTTTAATACAATGATAACCGGACAATGGCGTTGGAGACCGCTGATATGAAACGTGCAGTTCTATTATATCGAAAGGAACACAGAATAATACTGTAGCCAAAACTGAAGCACAGAGAGGGGGGTTGCAGTACTGCTATTTGCATTTGCTATGGTAATTAGCCTGTATATATGCATCAGAAAAATCTAGTGAGTGTGGTTACATCAGAAGGTCTATTATTCCCTGTCAGTTACGTGTGTGTGTGTATGTGTGTTTTACATCAACAGGTCTATCATTTCCTGTCAGCTGTGTGTGTGTGTGTGTGTGTGTGTGTGTGTGTGTGTGTGTGTGTGTGTGTGTGTGTGTGTAATTCACCGGGTCGGTCAGGATCACTTGATGGTCGTGATCGTCAGCTTTTACTCTCCCGGAAGGGAGCTGAGAGCTCATATAGTCCGATCGAAGGGCAAAGCTGTGACTTCACACACGCACACACCCATCCCCTTGCTCAAGGGGAACAGTAACCACCCACTTCATCAGCGAAACTTTTCGCATCCTGAGCGAGGCACGAACTCCCGTCTACCAGATGGCAAGCGAGAACGTTACCACTGAGCCAGCGTGTGTGTGTGTGTGTGTGTGTGTGTGTGTGTGTGTGTGTGTGTGTGTGTGTGTGTGTGTGTGTCATTCCCTGTCAGCCATGTTAAAATAAGTGTTTAACTGCTTCAGAAGAACATGGTATGTATGAGAAAGTAGTTTTATACGGCAGCGCAGTGTGTAATGCAAATCATATTTTAACTCAGTATCGATTTTTAATTAGTTGTACGAAAAATAACGACCCAAGAAAACCTGAGGGTTGTTTTCAGTCGGCCACAGTGTGAGAGTTTGTTTAAGAATACGAGAAGACTGGGAAGCCATCTTGGTGAGTGAAGAGGGTCATGGCTGGGGCAAGGAGGGGTAAACACTCCCAGCCTCATTACACACGCGTCATGGGAACCTTCTGTCTTGGTTCCTCCCGTACACCCCCGCTCCCTTTCCCTCACTTTAAAGCCACATTTATACAACTCCTCCAATTCATATCCAAAAACCAAAATTGCCCTCGTCTTTCTTTAACACTGATAAATGTATGGAACAGGATATAAATCATCAATCCATGATCGAAAGTCATAACTTCGTGGTTATTTACTATCACAGAATTCTCCATTTCTATGGGTTGTAAGTCATTTAATTAGCCTATGAGCCTCAACATGCAGCAAAAACATAATTTACGTCGACACACTGAAACGCCATGATTTTTATGGATTGAAATAAGTTAATTTTATCATGGCATATTAATCAAAGCTGACAGGACAAATGTATCTGGACAAAAGACAAAATTATCTACTCTAAATTACACGTTGTTGCTGCAAAACGTGAGAATAAGATAACTATTATGTGATGAACTTTCCAGAAGGGCTATAATTATTAGGCCCATCATCATCGTTAAAGATCATTATGAAAAGGCCCACTGCTGAAGCCAATTCCACAAGACCGTTTACCCTTAGCTAAAGCATGGCAGGGGAGTGGGCAGAAGTGAGGCCCCACAAGACAATATACAATTACTGACGACGGCGGTTGTTGGGAGGGGGTCCAACGGCCGCCATGTGCGGATTTTGGTGTCGTTACGGCGCATACGGAAGCCCAGCGGGAAGTAGATCCGTGGGGTTACTCTTGGGTGTTGCCACCTATCTCTCCACCCACCACCCAGCCAGGGTCCACCATACGCAGAGTACGGCTCACCAAATGACAGAGTAAAACAATATACTGGCTACTATAGCATCTAATTCTTGAAATGGCCTACCACAAATAATGTCTCATTTACTACCGTGTTCACAGGATGTTTCTGTAGATCCAGCTGTTTTTGATCAAGGTAACAAAGCGTGTCTTCGGAACAAAGAATATTTACAGTAAACGTACTGACACATTGATAAACTGGCTATGGTGTGGCCGCAAGAACCCCGACAGGCAGGTGAACGAGCCTAAGGTACCAGAGGTAGCCAAGGTCAGATGAACAAAACAACCCACCCCGGACAACAATTTGGCGAGTATCCCTCCCTACTCTCACACTCCCACCTCATACCACAGATGAAGCTGATTTTAGAGAGATGTCACTTGTGTCCACTGTGGAATGCTTGAATCGACGAGAAATCTTTGCTGTACTAAAGTTTTCTTTGTCAAGGATATTTGAAAAAATAATGAAACAGGCGATGTTAAAAAAAAAAAAAAAATCGCACATAACTGAAAAAGTGCAAAATGTGGAGAAATAAAAATGTTGAGCCTCAGGGTCGACGAAGGACAGAATTCCGGAGTATAATTAGCGATAATGTCCAGCCTGTGGCCATTGCTGCGAAAAATGAGTCGTTTCTTCACTCTGAGGGAGGAAGGGAGGGCAAAGCTCTCCCCCCCCAAGTTCCGCGTTGAGGCATTTACATATAGACCAATAGGAGGCGCACTTTGAAATTTAGGCAATTAAAAAAATTACTGTGCAAAATTTAGCCCTGTAAAGACTGCCGGGGGAAGGGCGAAGGGGGAAGGGCGAATGTTCACTCCCACTTGGACTCTGCTTCGGTATTTTTTTCTCTTCAAAAGTAATGTGAACTAAAAAAATCCTGCATGAGCTCTATGCTTGGTAGGTAAGGAAGGAATGAAGCCGGCCTACACCATGAGAAGTGAGGGGGGGGGAAAGGCGGTTGGAGGAAATTCGCGACTACAGTAGGAAAGACAAATGATAGTGGGCTGTCAGGGGACCTCTGAGCCTTTGTTTTGGCAGGGCTGGCGATGGCTCTCCCGCCAGCACAGTAAACCGACCCTCTCCAAAGGCATTTTCGACCTAAGCTACTGGCAGGAACGGTTAGAGCTAACATGAGGTAAGAATGAAACCAAGAGCCGTACTCTAGGTGGCATAGAAGGTTGCGTAGCACCACTTCCTTAATGATACTTTGCACATTACACCTCCGCATTCTCTTGTATGTTTGTCACATCGTTTAATATCGACACAGTTTGCAGCAAGAACATAAAAGAGGTCGCCGAGATGTAATGTGGAGAATAAGTTACTGAGAGCAGGTATGAGATCTCCAATGCCACCTAGGACAGCACCCCGAGAACGCACTGGTGCTTCAAACTCACACACTCAAGACCAGTTCCTCCTACATGATAATAATAATCATGCTCTGCACACATTATGACCGAAATGGAGGACATCAGTGAAAGCCACTCGAGTTATGACATATTAAATCAGGATCTATGGAAAATGCACAATACGGCATTTACTAAAACTGACAAGAGATACACACGTTTAAAACATTTTATGTAAGTGAATGTCATTTAGGTTTACGTAAGGAAACTATTATTACCATTATGGTACATACAACCAAGCTTTAACCGAAACACCCCATATGAAGTCCTAATGCAGTACCAGACTTTCTCCACGCTGGGGGGGGGGGGGGAATAGTCGGAATTAATCCTTCCACTTAGGAGTGAAAGAGGTGTCTGTAGACAATACTGCATATGAGGTTAGTGTTGGAGTGGCTATGACAGTGTGTGAAAGTCTGTATATGCTATTGTTATGAATCGACACATAGAACCATCATTTAATTTACATGTCCGTCATGGTATAGGTTTCAAATCAACTGAAATTACTTTTGGATCGCGCCGTTTACTGAAAGTAAACAGTTAACCCAGACACAAAACTATATGCTGCTAAGTAACAACAGATTTACACACGTGATTTTTGACGCAGAAATCTACAATTCAGAGGCATTTAATGGCAAAAACCTCTTCTGGGCAGGAAAGAGTAGTATAGACAAGGATGCCGATCGTCTTGGCGAAGAAAAAACAGAAGGGGGAAACGGATACGACTATTGAAGGCCACAGGAACAGGAAAGAATAGGGACTAGAAAGGCGGGAAGGGACACGACAGCGAAAGTTCAAGGCGGAGGGAGGGATGGGCGAGGGAAAAATGCACTTCTCCCGTCTCACGAAAAAAAAAAAAAAGCGTAAAGCAGGTGTGGTCAGCGAAGCAATATAAGTTTATGGTTTATGTCCTAACTCTTTATTGTTATGGTAGGGTTGAGGCCACACACTGCAGCCCGGGTCCCTCTCTTGGACCGGTCGAGTTTAATTTATCTCATGCTCGAGATATTTTTACCTGTTAAATATCCAGATCAGCTTATCAGGAGGGAAATAATGATGTTTTACGAGATATATCAAAGGCTAGGTTATGTGTATGTTACATTAAACCTCTGTACGAAATGATGTTTCTCAAGGGAACTGGTAAGACCGCCACTGTACTCGGAGTAAAAAAAAAAAAAAAAGTTGGGCACCCTTCATGGTCATAAAAAAAAAAAATCATCCTGTTAGTTCGAGCACTGTCCGTATATACAGTACGACAGACAGGATACTGCAACCAAACCTACAATGACCTCTGCATACGTAAGAGCCTTCTGTAATATTTGCCTGGTGGTGAGGGTACTGATGAGGGAGAAAGTTATGAGGCAGCGAATAAGGATGTCGGCTCACTATGCAGGCGACCGCCCCATGACCGCATTTTATTGCTAATGTCTTAACTCTTTACTCGGTGTGTTGACGGCCGGGTTTATGAGGTGTTTTTGTCGCCCCCTCGACCCACCAGCGGCCACCCTGACCACCAAGAAAGGGGTGGAGAAAAAACTCCTTGAAAATGAAAGTGACGGGGAACTGCAGTCTGGGAGAGGAGCAGGGGGGTCGGAGGTAAGGGTAGATGAAAAAGTACAGGAAAAGGGAGGAGAAGGGAGGGGGAAGGTAGGGCAGAGGGAACAGAGGTGATGCTCACACTGCTGAGCTGAACGACATATTGCAGCTGATCACATTTTCGTCAAAAAAATTTGATGTATATATATCAACAACATACTTGACATAATATGCAATAGTGTACGCATATTACACGGCGTTGTGTCTTTATTGTCCCATCAAGGACGTAGGGGCCGTGTTTAATGTGTGCAGTTCAGACATTACACCAGGATGTAATCTAGCTCTCAGTACCAGAGCCTGTTTTTATAATTAAGGTTTAATGAAGTTACTGATTCTCTTCAGTTTACAAGCAAATCAGACAGTACAACCAAGACTGAACCCCTGATCAACACACCAACATGTGGGTGTAGGTGGAGGTAGGGAGGTGGGCAGTGGTGGAGGCAGGGAGGTGGGCAG
>JAGKTI010004081.1:23886-44108 GCA_018397915.1 Birgus latro | reverse complement strand
GTATGTCGATGGGACTCGGCGGGTTAAGTACACCTCGAATGGGTGGATATCAAGTGGGGGATCTTGTAATACTGTGCTCTGATCAAGGTGCTGTATAACTCTGCAAGTGAAGTGAATATGTAGGTGATTTTTCAATGCTGGTATTGGAATGTCTGGGGGTGGGATACAGTACTGTTGAACAGGGTTTGACAATATTGTGTGGAGATGTGTGTTCTGTGTTTCTGTCATGTAATGACAGGGGTGTTGTGTATTGGCACAAGCTGCTACATAGAACTGTGTGCCTCTCAAGGCAGTCTCTGACAGGGAGTACTTCTTGTAAGGTGTAGGAGCTAAAGACCAAAGCAATGAGGGTAGGTGGCATTACAATGACCCTCTCATGGTCCCATATACCCTCATCTCATTAGTTTATACATGCTAATACCCGACAAATTTACTCTCCAGAGAGTTCATCGTAAGAGCTAGTGAGTTAATACTGTCACCACTAACCTTTCCATGTATAGTATATAATTTCAGCCAATGCCACCCAGCAATATTTTTCTTCTTTTATTTTTATGCAACTGACTGTGGCCACAGACTACTCAGTCCATGCATCAAAGGCCCAACTCTCCCTCTACATGCATCAGATGGCACCATATTACCTTATCATGTCACCTCTTGGGTGTTAATAATCAATATTCATACTTAACACATGTTATGGCAATCACATTTTGGATTGGTGTGATGGTATTACTGAGGTGTTTTATGACAACTCATGGGTCTTCTGGAAGATCAGTTCAAACTGTTTAAATGAAATTCAAACCCCTGTTTCCTGCCCCAACTTTGGATCAATCTCATATCCTTCCTGGTAGCAGATCATTTCTCTATCATTTGACCGCCATCTCCCCAACTTGAAATACCAAGGCTCTGATTCAGTTTGTTTCATTAGTCTGTGGAGAAGTTAAATATTTAATTCAAATTTATCCACCTGCTTAATACAGGTGTGTCACCTGTAATAATTTATAATGCCACATGTGATGATGAGGGAAGGAATAACCAGGAAAGCTGCTGTGGCAGGCTTTGAGGTATTAAAGGAAATAGTTATGATGTTCCATGAATACGGTAAACTCTCAATTATCCATCATCAAAATATCCGGCCAAACACAATATCCAGCACTTTTTGCTCAGCTCCACTAAAGCAACATCCAGTGAAATTATGCAATATCCAGAAATGGGAAGAAATTGGCCCTCTGACTCAGACACGGGACCCAATCAGTACACAGACAGACCCTGCAATGTGCCAGCCAATCACAATGCATTGTAGGAGAGGCCCACCCAGGGTGCCGAGCCAACCGTCATTCTCTCAGTCTCCCCTGTGGATGCCGTACAATACAGATGTATCTGTGCACTCTGTTCTTGTGACCCACGAGGGTGTTACACCCTAGTGCTGTGACTTAGTCTGTGGTCTCCCATGCATCACTCATTGCTATAGTGCTGTGACTAACATTGTCATCCCTCAGTGCTCTGTGCCTTGGTGCTCTTACTAATGTATAATGAGGACATACCTGTGCATATCTACCCACCATCAATGCCAACACTAGGTGATTATGATATGTACTTTATTGCTGTATTATATATACTGAATCAAGACTGTATTGTATTTTATCATCATTATTGTATTTTATGCTTAATGTTAATAGATTACTTAAGGGTAATATTGTAGGAAAGTTTTTAGGCTCGAGGGTCGAGATGAACAGTAACACATTATCCGGCTCGACATCGAATGGATAGCCGAAAGGGGGATACTATACAGTATCCGGGGCAGGGGTTGGCTGAATTATGCCAGATAACTGAGAATTTACCATATGTGTGTGTGTGTGTGTATGGGGGGGGGGGGGACATCACATGCTTGACCAGCTGAATGGGTCACATTGAAGCTCCTGGAATCCTGGCTCCTGCTGATAGGTATGAAATTATTTCACATGTAGCTTCACATTCTTCTATCTCACAGAGTCAATCTGACAAGTGTCAAGATAAAATGGGTGCCAAACCATGGTTATACAATAATCCACACAAAATTAATCCAACCAGCTTGATCTTTTGTCATCTATCTATCTGTGTGTATGTGTATGTGTGTGTGTGTGTGCTAATGGATCTTTGTATGTGGCATGGATTAGGAGTGTAATGCTGTATGGCAAAGAGACCTGGGCAACAAAGGAAGAGGATATGCACTGTCTCATGGCAGAGAGACCTGGGCAACAAAGGAAGAGGATACACACTGTCTCAAACATACAGAAATGACAATGATTAGGTGGATGTGCAGTGTGTCCCTAAATGTGAGGCCTGGGGAGGCTAAGTTTACGATGATTGAGTTGAGAGGTAGGATGGGACTGGAGTGTATTGGTGTTGTGATGAGGAGAGGAAGATTGAGATGGTTTAGGCATGTGGAGAGGATGGGGGATGATAATTGGGTGCAGAAAGTGAGATGTGTTAACATTAGGGGTAGAGTTGAGAGAGGCAGACCACAAAAGACCTGGGATGAGGTCACAGTGTGACTTCAGGGATGAGGGACTGAATAGGGAAGGTGCAAGAGATCAAGCAGCACGAAGAGCCGCCATTAGGTGGCCAAGGCCGACACATGCAAGCATGTTGGAGCCTTTAAAAATGAATATATATATAAGTCTGTTGGTCTGCATCACAGTCCAGACTACAGCCAGTGTCAAACGTGGTACAAGTGTAAATGATGGATTCGTACACACAAACTTATAAAGTTGTAAGTAATACCTGCCTATTACATTACAGGTTCCAGCAGCTAATATCAAGAAGTCTTAGAAAGGAATAAGAAATAGTCAGTTCAGTGTTATGTTAATAGAAAGGAAGTAAAATAACTTGTGACAATTGTCATATAAGAAGGAAGAAAAATGCCCATAATAATTAAGCATGCAAACCAAACAGTTTACAAGGTTAGAATTCACTAAAATACACAGAAGAAATATTAATGTTAAACTTGGATATCGTGCTATAAATACAAGAATACAGAACTCCTGGGGCAGCACAACACACTAACATAACTTAAAGGATTATCTCGTTTTTGGTGCTAGAGGAGAGCTCTTTGTATGGAAGTATTATCGCGTTCAGAACCACCACCTCAGAAGGCACTTTGACGTCATTACCTGAAGTGAATAAATTGATGACATCTCCTTAGCATATCACAGATCATGAAAACTTATAAATATAATATAGTAATGTACTCCCAAGAAAGCTGGCACTGAATATAACTGCTAAACATACATTTGCCTTAATCAAGAATGCCAAACAACAAATGCAGAAAATAACAGCACACACCAAGTTTAATGTAGCACAGTTTAGCAATGAACTGTGATCTGAAAAATGACCTAAAATAATCGCATAAGTTCTAACCGCAACCACCCATCAAAAAAAAATTTGTACACCATATATCTTTTGCAATGCTCCCATTCCCAAAACAATATGCCTTGATACTGACCCAATTACTTGTAATTTATTACAACTTGTGGAGAAACACAAGACCATGGGTAAATGGTACAGCATTTTCATGTACAATACTGCATGTGGAGTCACATGGAGAGACAGACTAACAAATGAGGAAGTGAAGGAGCGTTGTGGTGTGGTTGAGGACGTGATGGGAAGCGTTAGGAGAAACACGTTAAGGTGGTCTGGGCATGTGGAGAGGATGGAGAGTGAAAGACTGACGAGGAGAGTGTATGTGAGTGAGGTGGAGGGGGCGAGAGGGAGGGGGAGGCCGAGGATGAGATGGAGGGATGGAGTGGAGAGGTATATGAGAGAGGGAGGTGTGAGTTGGAAGCGTGGTAGTGAAATGGCAGGGGACAGAGTGACATGGAGGCGATTTGTTTGTGGCCACCCCGTTCGGGATTAAGGCTTCTGGCAATAGATAGACAGATAGTATATGATGAAAATGAAAGTTATTTTTCACTGACAGGCATGACAGAGATACCTGAGGAAATATTTAAAAACAAGTTTTACATGGTGGTCAGGATGATCAGGAGAGAAAAAAATCCAGCTTTAGACCTTATCAAACGTTGGAGCACCAAAATCAGTCACTTTACTAAAGGTGGTCAAGTTTACCAAGTAAAATACTAATTATATGGAAAATGAGAACAAATAAGGTAGGACCTAACCAATACTATATTAATATTACACAGACCACCATTCTCTAATACTGCACAATGGAATAAGCCCACAAAAGGAATCACTTCCAAAAGTAATCAGTTACAATGTTTGCACAAAATATCCAATAACGAATGGGCTCTGAATGTAATCACTGACAAGAAAAGGTTGTAATGGTAACCAGTGACAAGAAAAGGTGGGAATAGTAACCAAAGACAGAACAGATGAGAAAATAACAATAACGAGTTGCACAAGTAAACAATGACAGTGTGCAATTTCAGAAAGACCAATGGCAAAATAAATCCAGAAAGTAACCCATAACCTCCACCCTTCATGAGTGATAAGAGCACTCCACAAAGAAGCATTACAATGGTACTCTGTATCCTATCTCCTTCTCTTCTACTATTTCTGTGCTTTCAGACAATACTGTACAGTTATAAAATCTATTTGTACTCTGTTTAGTCAAGAGTTTGAACTTCAGTAATGACAATACTAGTCTGTTGTGAAATCATTATCATCACCAATGCCTTGCTCCATGGCAAATCCCTAGCCATGGCTACAGGCAGTACTCATTACTGGCGAGTTCTAAAATATCACAACTGATAACTGTTGTTCTATCCCAGTCTATCTGATCAAGCAGATCCATCAACCGATGGCAATCAACCACAACTGCTGGGCCATCCCCTGCAATGAACCTATGTTTCCATATAGCATCCAGGACTTCGTCACAGCAAGACATAGGAATCAATGTGGATGTTTGGTTCCTGGGTGGATGCTACATTATTGTCTCTCATCCATTTAGAAGGGACCCAACAGTAGGCTCCACGTCACCCTAATATTTGACAGTATATGGCTACCACCCAGCACTGAAAATGGTTTCCTGAGTTACACGAAACCATGGCCTGTCACTATGTGTAGTGCCACCTGAAGTGGAAAGAAGATTAATAAAAAGTGACAGGAAGGATGGGAAAAATAAAAAAAAAGAGGAGGACAGACAAGGAAATGGAATAACAGACATGAAAGGAGGAGGCACCACTACGGCACATCAAGTGAGTGGAATATGGGTGCCACCACCACAACTGATACTGTAAATCAAGGTAACTGGCAATTCAACATCACAGGTGGCAATGGGACTATTTATACTGGCAATTTTTCTTTAATTACTGAGAACTTAAATTCTTGACTTCCATTATGTAATTTTAAAATATATTCTTGCTAAATCCAGGCAGCTATATTCATGTTTAGACTTTTTGAACTGGATGGATTTAGATATAACCTTAATCATTTCCAATATTACTGGGCTTAACACCATATCTGGCCAGCCTTGCATAACTTTTCTACCCCATTCCTGGGCAGGGGGTAAGTTTCCAACAAAATACTTGTGCATGTCCGGTGTTTCACCAGATTGTTTTGCCACGTATTTGAGCCATGAAAAATCGATAAAAAAATAATATGCTGCTGAGTCATCGGCCTGGAATTGGCTGGACAACAATAGACACGTCATCGGCCCAGAATAGTGTTAATACAATACATGCATGCCTTCAATGGGATGGTTGTTCTGGAATATGGTGGTTCTCTGCTTGTCTTCTGGTAGTTATGCTCTCATATTTTTTCACTTTTTGGTCTATAAAATCGTTTGTAAAGGCCCAAATTGAAATTCTAAAATGGGAGTCTCAAAATACCAGGTCCAAGTACATGCACAGTAATTTTCAGGCAAATATGCCCAGAAATAAAGACATGAAGCCATAGGAAAGGGTGCTGGAAAGAAGAGTGACAATACCAAACAAGAGTAAATGCACAACATTTTCCCCAGGGGTGTGGAGTCGGATTTTAAAAATTCCGACTCCAGGAAATTTTAAGGTTGCGACTCCGACTCCGACTCTCGACTCCACCCCCCCTCCCCCTCCCCCTCCCCCTCTTCTGCAGTACAGTGGTAGGCATACTGCATTACTTACATATTTTCAAGTTTACTTTTATCTATCTATTGCCAGACGCCTTAATCCCGTAAGGGGTGGCCACAAACAAATAGCCTCCACGTCGCTCTGTCCCCCGCCATTTCACTGCCCTGCTCTCAGCTCACACCTCTCTCTGTCAAATACCTCTCCGCTCCGTCCCTCCATCTCATCCTTGGCCTCCCCCTCCCTCTCCCCCCCTCCACCTCACTCACACTCTCCTCGTCAGTCTCTCACTCTCCATCCTCTCCACATGGCCAAACCACTTTAATGTGTTTCTCCTAACGCTTCCCATCACGTCCACATCCACACCACAACGCTCCTTCACTTCCTCATTTGTCAGTCTGTCTCCCCATGTGACTCTACATGCTCCTCTCAAATAACTCATTTCCACTGCTCTCACTCTAGACTTCTGTCCCTCCAACAAGGTCCAAGCTTCACTTCCATACATTAGAGTTGGTATCACAATGCTATCATGTAGTAGCTTTTTCACTTCTATGCTCACTTCCCTGTTTCTTACCACTGCTTTCAAGGAACCAGCAACCTTTCTTCCCTGTTGCACCCTTTCAAGCACTTCACCCTCCAAACTTCCATCCTTACTCATCACACTACTCAAGTGCTTAAACGCACCCACATTCTCCACATCCTCCCCATCCAGTCTCACTGTACATTCACTGATTTCACTGCCCTCAGGGACCATCACTTACTCTTCCCTACATTCACCTTTAGATTCCGTTTCTTACACACTCTCCCAAACTCGTCTACAAAGCCTTGCAGCTCCCCTTTGTCTTCACTTAACAATACAGTATCATCTGCAAACAACAGTACAGGGAGTTTCCAAACACTGCCCTCTCTCACTAGGGCCGCTCCAACATCCACTGCCCAACCTTGTATCCCTTTTATAATCCCATCCATCTACAGACTGAACAACCATGGAGACATGACACATCCCTGTTCAATCCAACCTTCAAATAGAAAAATTCACACAGTTCACCATCCATACACACTGCCTTAGCACCCTCATACATACTCTTCACGGCCTTCAACAACTTCCCATCTACTCCATATATTCTTAATACTTTCCTCAACCCTTGTCTATCCACCCTGTCATATGCTTTCTCCAAATCCATGAAGGTTGCATAGAACTTATTTCCCTTCTCTAGAAACTTTTCCACTAAATATCTAAGAAAGAATATCTGATCTACACAACCTCTTTCCTTCCTAAAACCTCCCTGTTCTTTTCCAACTAATTCCTCTGTTATTTCCCTAACTCTGTCAATAAGTATCCTACCATATACTTATCTTATTACACTAAGAAGGCAAATGCCCCTATGATTACCACACACTTCTTTTTCCCCTTTTCCTTTGTACAGGGGAATAATTATACCTGACTTCCAATCCTCCAGGACTCTACCTTCCTCCCAGGCCAATATGCACATCTTCCACATCCATTCTCTTACTATCTCTCCCCAGTGCTTCAGCATTTCACCACACACTCTATCAATTCCTGGGGCTTTCCCCATTTTAACTTTTTTTTTATTGCTTCCACAACTTCCATCCTACTGATTTCTTCCTCTTTTCTCACAACCCTCCTTCTCCCAGCCATTCCCCAGCCACTTATACCTGCATTACTTTCATTCTCTATGTTGAACAATTCGTTAAAGTGTTCTCTCCATCTGCTCACCTTCTCTCCCTTCTCCACTAGTAATCAACCATTTTTATCTTTCACTCCCCAACTGCCTTATTTGGCATCCTGTCTAAATCTCTCTGCCTCTTTCCAGAACATTTTCTTACATTCCCTCCACTTTACACTCAAATTCTTTCCAAATTCCTCATCCACACTCTTCTTACTAATCTTTTCACCTCTTCCTCTATACATATAACTCTCTCCTCCATCTCAACTTCGACGCCCCTGTTCCTCATCCACTCACTGTATGCTTTCTTCTTTTGCACCACAGCCTCTCTCACCTCTTCAGTCCACCATGCTGTTCCCTGCACTCCCTTTTGTCTTCTCTTCACCCCACACACCACCTCACATGCTGCACAGATTTCTTCTGTAAATACCTTGCACACACCTTTCACGTCCCCCATCTGCTCCAATCTATATTTACCCAATCGCTCCTCCACTCCCCTTTTATATTCTGCCTTTTTCCATCCTCTCGTAACTTTTCTCCTTGTAAGAACTACTTCCTCCTGTCCTTCCCTTCTTCTATTTCTCCATTTTGTTTGGACTTTGATTCTGACCTCCACCAAGTGGTGGTCCGAAAGTCCACTCCCCGAATCTCTAAATACTCTTGCATCCATTACACACTGTCTCATCCTTTCATTCATACACACACATAATCAGTCATTGCCTTCCATTCATTCAGTTCACCATCCACCCTTCTTTTCACTCGCCACGTATACCTATGGATCATTTTGTGCCTGAAGCATTAGGTATCACCAACCCCCTCCTGGCACAAATGTCCACTATAGCACTGCTATTCTCATCCATCTCTGCAGGCACACCCTACTCACCAACTACTCCATCAGCCTTCTCATTCCCTACTTTTCCATTCATATCTTCAATCAAAAACACTCTCTCATTCCTTTCAAACTTCTCCAAGCACGCTTCCACATTTGTCCAGAACTCTTCTCTCACTCTGCTTCCACAATCTTACATTGGCGCATACATGCACACAATCGCCCACATCTGTAGTCCAACTTTCAATCTTATCCACACAATCCTTGAGCCAACTGATCCATACTCTCTTATATTCTTCTTCCTTCTGTTACTCACAACAATACACACTCCTTTTGCCCTCTCATTCTCACCTACTCCAGCGCATATACCCCATCCATACTGCCATTCTCTTACACTCTCACCTCACCATTTAGTTTCAGTTAATCCACATACATCCACATTTGCACCCTTAAGCACCTGTACAATCTCTCTCTCTTTCACCTCATCATTTGCACCCCTTACATTCCATGTAGCTATCCATACCAAGTCCTTTGTTCGGTCTTTAGTCGTCATCTTTTGGTCAATCCTGGTCCGAGGTTTCTTGTTCGTATTTTTAGTTAGTTATTTTCCGGGGAGGGGCACTAACCCTCCGCCAACCCACTTGTTGTCACGTAGGGAACACGTGTTGGTTGGTTATAGAGTTACCACCCAATGTTGTAAATGCTCTCCTGGTTTACAGAAAATCATTTGGTTTGCCACTCAGTGTAGAGCTACCAAAACAACAGGGTATCACTACACTAAGTGGGTGGATGATGGGCACCCCACACCTACTTTATCCGTATTATCAGTGTATATAATATCATAAATTCACGTTAAATCAATATTCCCACAAAACCATCCCCCAAATTGCTTCCTAAAATGTCCTCCCACAAGAGCTCCCACAAAAGCAAACTTCACCCACAAAAATGTGGGAATTTCCCACGAAGTGGCACAACTGGCCTAGCAGCGTACACGAGAGTTGATCAAGTAAAGGAGTCGGAGTCGGAGATATTTTTACCGACTCCGACTCCAGCCAAAAGTATCCGACTCCTCGACTCCTGACTCCGACTCCACACTCCTGATTTTCCCTTCAGGAAATGTAAAAAGGCATACTAACAAAGAGGACTGCCTGTACTTTGTTTTACACTCTGTACAGTGGTAATACAATTCTCTCTTACCTAGGATTGTAATGGAAGGATTTAGCTTGCCATCACTGTTGAAAAGAGGAACATTGTCCATCTTAGCAAAAGGCTTGTTGGGGTTGGGGTCACATGGAGTCCCTTCTAATCTTGTCCAGGCACCAACAGAAGAGTTCCAACCCACCACTCTGCATCAGAGGAATCACGTGGGAATGTAAGCAGAGAAAAAGATTGCCTTCTTCATCAAAAATACTGAGCAACTGCTGAATACATATACACTACTGTACAGCACTCATAATCATCACTGTCCTGACTTTCTTTTCCCCACCTAAGGAAAGGGTAAGGTTGCAAACTGAGCAATATTTATGTAAAAAAACATACTACATATACAACACTTCTTAATACAGTAAATTTTTAAAGCACTTTTCTGCACAAATAATCCTCTAATTACAAAATTAAGTGGTTTATGAAGTTTGTTCATTAGTACTGTACACCTTTAACAAAAGAATGTATTAAAGTATATCAACAAACTTTTAATAAACTAATAAATATTGTATTGAAACTATCATCATCATCATCATCCAGACCTCCTTTCCCACCCTAGGGCAGGGTGAGGAGTAGCAATGTCCAGCTCGAACATGCTTGCGTGCGTTGGTCTTGGTCACCTAATGGCGGCTCTCCACGTTACTCAATGTCTGGCAGCCTAGTTATTCAGTCCTTTACCCTGGAGGCCACACTCTATGACCTTGTCCCAGGTCTTTTTCTGTCTACCTCTTGCAACCCTATCCCCAACGTTCACACTTCTCATCTTCCACACCCGACTGTAATACTGTACTCCATTTTCTCAACATCCCAAACCATCTCAATCTACCCCTCCTCATCACAACCCCAGTACACTGCAGTTCCATCCTTCCTTTCAACTCTTCAGTCGCCTTTGTCTCTCAACTTGTACCTTTCCTTCTTGTTGGAAGTTTGCTCTCATTCAGCCAGTCCCAAAGAAGGGTGACCATTCCCAACCCTCTAACTATCGTCCAATTGCTTTAACATCCTGCATATCAAAAGTTTTCGAGTCAATTCTTAACAGAAAAATTTTAAAGCACCTTTCCTGTCACAACCTTTTCTGATCGTCAGTATGGGTTCCGTCAGGGACGCTCCACTGGCGATCTTCTCACCTACCTTTCTGACTCTTGGTCATCCTCCTTTCGGAACTATGGCGAAAGCTTTGCCATTGCACTTGACATCTCAAAGGCTTTCGATCGAGTCTGGCATAAATCTTTAATTTCCAAACTGCCCTCCTACGGTTTCTATCCTTCTATCTGTGCCTTCATCTCTAGCTTCCTTTCTGGTCGTTCTATAGCCGCTGTTGTAGACGGCCATCGTTCCTCTCCTAGACCTATCAACAGTGGTGTTCCTCAGGGTTCTGTCCTATCACCTACTCTCTTCCTTTTATTCATCAATGACCTTCTAAGCTGTACATCTAACCCTATCCACTCATATGCTGATGATTCCACCCTTCACCTTTCCATTCGGTTCCCGCAACGTCCATCTCAGCAGTTACTTCAACAAAAAAGGGATGAGGCTATGGCACACCTAATGTCTGATTTGGCTCGTATCTCTGATTGGGGTAAAAATAATCTTGTTATTTTCAGTGCATCAAAAACTCAGTTCTTACACATATCGACCCGACAAAATCTTCCTCAGGATTACCCACTAGTGTTTAATAATGAACAGTTATGTCCTGCATCATCCTTGAACATGCTTGGGGTTTCATTCTCTCAGGATTTGTCTTGGAAAGAACATATTACATCTCTTGTGAAATCTGCTTCCAAGAGATTAGGTGTGCTAAGTCGATTCCGAACTTTCTTTACCCCTGCACAGTTGTTGACCTTGTACACGGGTTTTATTCGCCCGTGTATGGAGTACAACTCTCATGTGTGGGGAGGCTCCCCACATGCAGCTCTTCTCAATAGGGTGGAGTCAAAGGCTTTTCGTCTCATTAACTCTCCTTCTCTTACTGATTCCCTTCAACCATTGTCTCTTCGCCGCAATGTTGCATCTTTATCTCTCTTCTATCGTTACTTCAGTGGTCACTGTTCCCCTGAACTGTCTGCTTGCATCCCTCCACCTCTACGACGGGCACGTAGTACCCGTCTAGCAACAAACTCTCATCCCTTTTCTGTCCAACTCTCTAATGCAAGAGTTAACCGTTACTCCCAGTCTTTCATTTATGCAACTGGTCAACTCTGGAACTGTCTTCCTCTGTCTGTATTTCCTACTTCCTATGATCTCCAGTCTTTCAAACGCAGTGTGTCCAGGCATCTCCAATTGAACGGATCTTGAATTTGGCTCTCTTTTGTACTGTTTTTGCTTTTTCTTGGAAGGAACAGTATGCGGGCCCGTGGCCTTTGGTTCCTTCTTCCTTGCATAAAAAAAAAAAAAAAAAAAAATCCCAGTCCCCCATGCCTCACATTCAAGGATGCTACAAATCCATCTAATCACTGTCATTTCTGTATGTTTGAGCCGACAAATATCTTCTTCCTTTACTGCCCATGTCTCATTACCAGACAGCATTACATTCCCAACATACGCTGCATACAAAGAGCCCTTAGCATGAAGCGAGAGCCCTTTCAATGTCGGGAGTGGCAACAGCTCCCTAAGCTTCCTTTATTTACTCCTTACGTTTGCCACAAAGCTAGCTCCAGCCTCACCTCCAGCACATAACTTACACATATACATTTCTTTCAAGTCTTAAGATTAGCAGGTGAAATGGAGGAGTTACAGACGTGTACAGGATGCAGCTGTGTTCCTGAATGGTGGTGTTGCCAAGGATGATAGACTCTCGGATGCGCACACCAGCACCTATCACAGCATTCTTCCCAATACTTACATTGGGCCCCAGCTGCAAGATAGACAAGTCGGCAGTCAGGTACAAGGGTTCACCTACTTTTCCACTACAACTACACATTTAGGGCATGCCCATCACCTTCCTCTCTGACACTTCATATCAAGAGCATCATGTAGAGGCAGAAAAACATACAAAGCCTCTCTTGGCTTAGAAATATTAGCTAGCCAAGGAAAGTGAGACGTGGCTTACTGGGTTAGAGCGCTCCGCTCTAACCGAAAGGTCGGAGGATCAAATCCACCCAAAGGTCACCGGTCATAAAATGCTACACGCTCCAGTCCAAAAGTCCTCTTCCCAGGGGCAACGCCTTAGCCCTTCGGGGATACCAGGCGTAAAACCAAATTATTAGATGAGGTGAAACATCAGGTGAAATTTGGTCCCATACTGGGCATCATCAAGGCATCAATATTCTTGTGAAGCATCAATAACAGTCTCACATTGCTTTCTAAAATACGAGTATATAATCTGACAGTGACTGAAAGCATGAGGGAAATTGCACCACTCCCAATGTGGAAACTACTATACAGTACTAACTTTTCCCCTCTAAGAACAAGAAGAAATCTCAGTAGAATAAAATTATATGGCATCAGCTGTAATACAATACTGTACCATAGTTGTCCTGACTGTGAGAGAGTTAATGGTATTGGTATTAACACTCAGGTTCTTATAACTCACTCTCAGCAGATTAATGGTGACTGGCATCAACTACAATTGAAATACAAGATATATCCTAACCACAAAGGGGGTATTAAAAAATAATAATGTAGCACATTATGTGCTGTAATTTCATACAACCCCACCACTTCCTTGACCCAGCTCCTTTATTTCATCAACTGTCTGTGAACAGGTGAAGCTGTCTACAATTGCAGATATATTTATTCATTTAATAATGATAGACAAGATGGTGAGCAATGATTTTCAAAACCCATTTATGCAGTCTCTGGAACTCGATGCTTTTCTAACCTGTATGTAGAGTAAGGAGATTCGTAAAAGTTTACCTATAAAATGGAATGATATTACTTTCCACAAATACACAGTCACTGCCAGTAAGATCCTAACACTCTAGAGTATTCTCACAGCAGAGAGATAATTATCGTTATCATCATCCTAATCGTGATATTAAAGTGTTAATACAGTAAGACCTCACTATAACGGACTAATTGGGGCCCAAGCCAGTCCGAAAAATGCGAAATTCCGATAAAAGCGACATCCGGGCTTACCCCTGCTAATCCAGACTTTTTCCGATATATCAGACATTAGTCCAGATTGCATCAGTGGTTTTCACCACCATTGCAGTATTGTACTGTATTATACCTTCACTACATTATTCAAATAATATAATAATACTGTACTGTGCACTGAAAAACATGTCTTTTACTTGTCTTATTGTGGTGAACATAGCTGAAGTGGTCAGGCAGTCCGGACTGCTTTCTGGCTTTATCGGACTTTTTCTATATATAGGAGTTTAGTCCGGTAGCTCCTCGAGTCCGATAAAAGCAAATTCCGGTCTATTGAAGTCTGTTATATCGAGGTTTCACTGTAATTATTTGCCCACCTTAGCTTTTTAGTTCATACAAGTGGTTCATGGCCATCCTTGCTCCTGAGGAGGGTTTTCAGATTTCATCTTTGAATCTCAATAATTTGCAGCTACACAAGTTCACTTTCAATCATCCTGCAACTACAAAAGAATGGCTGAATGTATTATGAATCTGTTTACACAGTCAAATGTGTATCACAGCAGTGGTGCCAACAGTGCCAAATTATATTCTTACACGTTATTTAAATTTCAAGTGTAAGATGACCAAGTTTCTGTGATATCATGTGTTCCCTCCACCAGCCAAGAGTTGTTTCTATACCACAACTGGCCCCCAAAACTATGCATGTGACTGCAATAGTTTTCGCACCATTACACACACAATTTTATATCCATTGTATATCCACTCTTCAAATAAGGGCCATTTTTCAACCATCCCTCCCACTGCTCGAAACCGATGAACTGCTGCTTCAGACAGTCCCTGCTCCATGCATTTCACATAATGCAAAACCTATGGGGACATTATTAGGGGGCAACACACCCCTTTAGAAAATTTCAATAGACATGAAATTGAAATGGGCCCATCTATGAACCAATTGAAACCATCCTGCCAAGTTTCATCTCAATCCCTTTTCCAGTTTTGGCTGCACTATACTAACAGATAGATACATGATTAAAATTATAGTATATTAAATACAAATAAAGCAAGTAGGGTTCTCACCACAGCAGAAGGATCAACTATGGCTGAAGGGTGGATGTAGACATCTCCCACAATGGTAGGTTTATCAGGGCCATTTGATGCCAAACGTTCTCTCTTGGTTGTGTGGTAAAGCTGCAGATAGTGGCGGTTGGCATAGATAGCAGAGCCTGCAGTCTTAATCTGTGACCACCATCTATCTGTGTTGTAGACATAGGCCTGTCCAGTACCAGCAATAGGCATTATGATGTCCTGTTCAAGTTGAATGCTTTCTGATCTTTCCCCATCCTCACAGTTGTAGAAATCGGGCTGTCTTGAGTTGAAGATTTCTCTGACTCGCTTGAAAACATAGGGAGAGCAGATATATACACCACAGTTGATAAGATTGGAGACAAACGTGGATGGCTTCTCTACATAGTGAAGAATTTGGTGTGTTTCTTTGTCCTCAACTGTAGATCAGAAGCAGAAACATCTGAATAAATATGGTGCAGTAGTATAGATCCTTGATTTAACAGACCTTTGACTGACTGATATCCTCCACAAACATAACATCCCTACTGAATCGTGGTAATTATGAAGATATATTTTTTTTGTTCATTAAAATATCAGTTTTACAAAGCCTTTGCCTCATTCCATTCATCCAAATAAGAGTACCAGTATTTATTATAGTACGAATTCTCAGTGTGCCACTTTTCCAGTTTATCAATAACACTGTAATATATTAACCATTCATCACATGACCATCTTGCTATTTTAATTTTACATGTGCTTCAGTTCCCTGCATCTAGCATATAACTTCACAGTTCGTTTCGTTTCGTTTCGTTTTTGAAGGCTCCAACATGCTTGCATGCGTCAGCCTTGGTCACCTAATGGCGGCTCTCCATGCTGCTCGATCCCTGGTAGCCTCCCTGTTCAGTCCCTTAACCCTTAAGTCACACTTAATGACCTCGTCCCATGTCTTTCTCAGTCTACCCCTCCCAACCCCTTCCCCAATATTAACACTTCTCACCCTCTGTACCCAATTATCATCCCCCATCCTCTCCACATGTCCAAACCACCTCAGCCTACCTCTCCTCATCACAACACCAATACACTCCAGTCCCATCCTACCTCTCAACTCTTCCATCGTAAACCCAGCCCCCCCCCCAGGCCTTGCACGCAACAACGCACTGCACATTCACCTAATCATTGTCATTTCTGTACATTTAAATCTGCGAATATCCTCTTCCTTTACTGCCCAGGACTCACTACCAAACAGCATCACACTCCTAACACATGCTGCATACAAAGACCCCTTAGCACATAAGGAGAGTCCTCTCAATGTCATGAGAGGCAACAGCTCCCTGAACTACTTCCAACCACTTCTCACCCTAGCAACCGAGCTAACTCCAGCCCCACCTCCAGCACATAACATGTCTCCCAAATAACAAAAGTCCTCCACACACTCAAGAGACTCACCTGCAAGTTCAACCCTCTCACACATAACAATCTCCAACTGCTCTCCCCGACACGCTGCACACACGAAATCAGCATCATCTCGCAGTCTACCTCTAATACCACTACATCTCTTGTGCACCCATTTATCACAAACACTACACAAGATGGAATTAGTAATCCCTCCAATATCCGTTGTAATAGAGCCAAAGGCATGTCCGCATATTGGTTTTGTCCGGATATTGGTCCTGAAGCTCCAGCACTGGTTTTTCATGACCCTAACCTAACCTAACCTAAATCAGAAAACTACCTTCCTACCTCCCTAGTGGACATGTATAGCACTTATTTAGGTCCCTTTTCACATAAATAATGCACACATAGCATGAATTTATTGAATTTTAAGCAAAAAATGATTTAGGGGTGAGTGAGTCATAGGAGCTCAGAACTTGCCAGCATAGTATAAGTATCGGACATGGAAATCATCTTTTCTCACATTTTATGCACTAAATTATTGGATACAAAGCATCAAATACAGTAAATGATGTTAACTGCTACCAGAAAAATGGTTAGGTTAGGTTAAGTTAGGTTAGGTTTGGTTAGGTTAGGTTAGGTTATGACCGGACATGAAATTCACTGCTTCAACCTTTTTCATAGCTGGTGCACTTAATAACCATGCATGAAAGAATTAAATTAAAAGCAGGAAATTATGATTAACACAATGTTAGGTTAGGTTAGGTTAGGACCGGATGTGAAATTCACTGCTTCAACCTTTTTTCTAGCTGTTTTACTTAAGAACCATGAATGGAAAAATTAAATAGCAAGCAGGAAATTATGATTAACATTTAGGGTAATTTTTAACACATGTACAGCATGATGAAAACAGGTTAGGCATGAAAATCTTTATGGTAACCATACGTTAGGTTAGGTTAGGACCGGACATGAAATTAACTGCTTCAACCTTTTTTCTAGCTGTTTTACTTAAGAACCATGCATGGAAAAATTAAATTGCAAGCAGGAAATTATGATTAACATAATTGCAAGCAGGAAATTATGATTAACATTTTCAGTAATTTTTTAACACATGTACAGCATGATGAAAACAGGTTAGGTATGAAGTTAGGGTACTTACGAACAAAAAGCGGCCGTCCTGATGTAATAACCCACTCTATCATCTCAGACTCTGACAGGAAGACGTTGCACCTGACACACCTTTCCAATTGAGAATCACGAGCACTTCTCACCAACACTTTCACCAAGTTTTTTTTTTTATAACTGGAATAACATCACTTCACTGCACTGTACACAACAGTAAATTCCCGTGTGGTCTACTGACGATCCCTGGAGAATTTAGTCGCTGTCAGAGTCCGAGATGAGCAGACGGAGGCGGCGTAGGGGCATCTTGGTGCGACGTGGTGATACACTATCCACTACAGAGGACTCCAAAGACGCTAACTAACATCCAGTTGTGATTCAGCCGTGCCTGATGTGCTGGGCTGTGGATCGGAGCTAGAAGGCCTGTCTTCGTGAGATGATGGTGTGGAGCGAGAGTGGACGACAGCAGGGTTGACTGGCCTGAAAAAACTCTCAATGGTTGATTGACGCAGAGGATGACGACTTTGACGATTAATGATGTGTTGCCTGAAACCTCGCACTTCACTCGCCAATTCCAATGACCCCATCTCTCTGTCGCAGTCCGGGTGTTCTAGGTAGTCAAGGACGAACTCCACATAGTGCCGGATTGTGCTCAGCCTGGGGATCATTGGGGCAGTTGCAACCTGTGAGGAGTCCGCATCATCGTCGCTGTCCTCGTCAGAATCTTCCTGCTGGGTACTGGGACCAGCAACAGTAGATGCGATCTCGGTATCAGACATGATCTGATACCCAGGATCGCCCTCGTCGTCATCCAACCACTCGCGCACTTCGTCGACATCCACATCGTCTCCACCCGTACGAAGCCTTGCATGAAAGTCATCCACGTCAAAACCCAGAAAATCGTGCACCACGTCACTTCCATGAAGTAGGCAAGACCAACCATTTGCTAAAGTCTTGACAGAGACTTCATTCCATGCATTTGCCCAGTTGTAGATGGCAGACTTGAGGGTGTATCGGCGAATGTTTTCGAGTGTTTTTTGTCCTCGCATGTCACGTCCTTCCCTGCGATCGTCCTCGTCCTCGTACACAACCATCACCTCGTCCAAAAACTTCCATCGGTATAGCCTCTTCGTTGCCACAATCACTCCCTGGTCCATTGGTTGGATGAGAGCAGTTGTATTAGGTGGCAAAAACAGACACCTGATGTGACCATTCTCTGCCACCAACTCCTTGTCTGACGGATGCGCAGGTGCATTGTCAAGAATCAGGAGGGCCTTTACCTGGTCTCGTCGGATTTTCAGTGTCTCCGTCTGATAACGAATGACCTCCTTAACAAAGTGTTGGTGGAACCAATTCTTGAAGATCTTGGTTGTGAACCAAGCCTTCAGAGAATGATACCACACGACAGGAAGGGCATTCATTAACCCACGAAGGCACCTAGGCTGCTTTGCACGGCCTACAATAACGGGCTTGAGCCGGTGCATGCCGTTAGCATTGGCACAGCACAAAGCAGACACACGTTGTTTCGAGAGCTTGGGGCCAGGTAAACGCTTCTCCGTCTCCTCAGCGAGAGTGTTTGTGGGTATTGAACGATAAAATACACCAGTTTCGTCAGCGTTGTAAACTTGACCGAGAGTGAGGCCCTCCCTATCAATCAAGCCATTCACCTTCTGCCGAAACTGTTCTACTCCTTCGTCGTTAGCGTCCAGAGCTTCGCCATGGGCCATGGGTCTTACGGTTGGTAAGTCCGTGTCGTAACTTAAACGCGAAGAGCCAACCTTCAGATGCCTTGAAGTCTGTGGCGTCATGTAGCCTTGCGAACTTTTCTGCAGCAGCTTTCAGCTCCGTTCCACGTACCAACACACCAGCAGCTCGTTGTTGTCGATACGAAATCAACGTGGAGCGGTCGATGTCTGCATGCTTAGGGGTAAACATCACCTTCCTCTGCACGTTTCATCTGGTCTTCGATGCGAAATCAGCCGTGTACTGCTGTAGTTTGTCTCGGGACTTCTTGATATCAAACAAGGTGGAGCAAGAGAGGTTGAACTCACGTAAGATGCGCCCTGTTGACCAGCCGGCGTCCACCTTGTCCAATATCTGCCTCTTCTTCTCCAGAGTCAGAACCACTCTCTTCCTCTTCTCAGGAGGCGGGGCCATCATCACACACATGATGAAGAAGGTGAAGAGCAGTATCAAGCACTGTAGGAGGTAGGGTATCACCACAAAAGCAATCACTTCGGCCGCCATTTTCGGAGTTGTTCACGAGGGAGGAGGGGAGTGGGTAATGGTGACCAATAGTGGCGCCACGAGTGTAAACAGAGAAGATCGGCGCGTGTGGGAAATTCAAACTGATGCGGTTCCAAAAAATCGAAAATTAATCGATTTTTTTCGGATTTTTTTGCATTTTGGGGGTTGGGCAGCCCAGAATATCCGTATAGTGAGTATGTCCGGTTATTGGACGTCCGGATATTTGAGGGATTACTGTACTTCCCACACCCTTGTGGCAAACTGCACATGGCCACTCTCCCTCTCCTCTGATTGTACCGCCACCAACCCTAGATATCATCACTTTTGTTTTATCTGCAATTACCCTTAAGCCCTTGTACCCCATACCATCTCTCCACTTCTTAAATCTTTCCTCCGCCTCCTTTTCATTCTCTGCAATAAACACCAAATCATCACCATACAACATCTCCCATGGGAGTCCATCTCTGAAGTCACGTGAGAGGGCTTCAAGCACCATGATAAACAACAAGGGACTCAAAACTGACCCCTGATGCACACCAACATTCACGGAAAACTCATCACTCAAAGCTCCATTCACTCTTACCTGGGTGCGAGCACCCA
>JAGKTI010004081.1:1348-18939 GCA_018397915.1 Birgus latro | reverse complement strand
ATCCATTACTGATTGGTTTCTCAGCTTCCATATTTTCCTCCTAGGTACATATGTCCTCCTCATCACTCGTTCCTTAAGCACCATGTCACAAATCAACAGTTTGTGCTGCTGCAAACACTCCTCACTTCCTATAACTTTAACATCCCTCAATAATCTCCTATCAACCCTCCTGACCAGAAAATAATCTATCTGACTACTATTTCCCCCGGACTCGTACGTAATCAACCGGCTGATTCTTTTCCTAAAATGTGTGTTGCCCACAATCATGTTCATAGCCTCCCCAAACTCGAGTATTCTTTCCCATTCTGCATTCCTCACACCATATGCACATCCTCCATGGACTCCTTCATAACCTTGAGCTGCTTCACCCACATGACCATTTAAATTCCCTCCCAGAACCACTACCTCATCATCACCCATACCACTTACTACACGTATTAAATCAACCCAAAATCTATCCTTCTCTGTGTCATCCAATCCTACCTGTGGAGCATATGCCGATATAACTGAAATCATTTTCCGACCATTTAAATTCCCTCCCAGAACCACTACCTCATCATCACCCATACCACTTACTACACGTATTAAATCAACCCAAAATCTATCCTTCTCTGTGTCATCCAATCCTACCTGTGGAGCATATGCCGATATAACTTAAATCATTTTCCGCCCGATCAAAATTTTCACTACTAATATCCTATCACTTACTCTCATAACATTCATGACATATTCCACCCATTTCTCTGCAACCAACACACCGACACCCCCATATCCGTCAGTTCCCCCCTGCCAAAACAGCTTATAGTAGCAATTCTTCCCAACAATCTTTCTGGCTGATCCACCCCTGTACCGGACTTCCTGCAAACATGCCACATCCACCCACCTCCTACTGAATGCCTCAACGACTTCCCCCGCTCTTCCTCTCAAACTTCCCACATTCCATGAACCCACCCTAAACCCCCTCGGTGATTTGCTGTCCTCAGGCTTGCTTTGATGCTTGTAATTCATAATAAAGTATGGTCGTATTTGCTTTTGGTACAGTTCATTATAAGTGAACTAGATTGCCTTCAATACACTTTTATTTTACTTTGTTACTTCAGTCATCATCCTGCTTCTACAGTGTTACACTAATGGTCAGTCAAAAATACCACTGGCAGAGTCATATGACAAAAAACACTGCACCTCACCAAACTGACTGACAATTCTTATTTGAGTGAGCAAAGAAAGCAGTAATGAATTCTGGGTTTTTGAAGGTACAGGTAATTAAGTAGTTACCCATGTTCCTCCCTCTGAGACGTAGGAATCTGTGGCTAATGCACTCCCCTTAGGAACATTACATGATCAAAAAACCTCCAAACCTCTCTTGAGTATCAAACCTAAGCATGCTGGCAAGACCATCATTCTAACTTGAGCATTTTAGTCACTAGATCAGTAGGCACCCACCTTTACACTTTTTTTTACAGTTCTTTTCATTATTATTACACTAAAATTGCATATAATCTTTTTACTTATTAATCAACATATAACTACGGGTATTTTATACTGATCTCACATATGTATGTGAAGCAGCTACATCTGTAAAAGGTAGAGGTAAACATCTAATTAAAAAAAAAAAAATCCATAATTTAGTTTATAAGATGGAGCTAGAATCCTGAATGACTTAGATGCTATAAGATAATAATCCTGATTTTGTGCTTCTTCTTTTTGGATTATATCTCACTTTTCTGGTAGGAACTACAATTGGGATGATGATGCTGACTTTTTCCAAGCTAGAATTAACTAATTAGCTCTATATTTGTATCTTCCATTATTTTCACTAACAATAAATTAAAAGTCATACAATGTGCAAATCATCTTTGTTAAAGAACCTGGGGAAAATGTAAATCAGAAATTATAACTGAAATGTACAGGCTGAAGCCAGGGCCAAACCCAATGACCAAATGGATGCTCTAAACAGATCCCAGATGCAATCCAACCTCCACTGAGAATTTATCACACAGCCGTTCAACCTCTCTTGGGTACTTGCACCCTCGTAAACTGTCAGTAGTTCACTAATAAAACACTCCTAAACACTTAATTTCTTCACCGCCCACTGTACAACCTTTTTAGTTATCACTGACAGCTTTCTCAAGGACAACAAAAACAAAGTAAAGCTCTCTTTTCTTATCTAAGAACTTTTCCTAGAGTTAGGCTACCTATAAATATACTGTACTAGTGTGTCACTGATTCCTCTGCTAGGTATAAAACCAAACTGCTTTTAAATGGTAGTCACTGTCTTCCTAATCAAACACTCTAAAACTCCCATCATAACATTCACTGAAGTAGACCATAGCACCAGTCAAGCAGGGCAGTACTCCCAAGCCGGATGGAAAGCTGAAGATAGGGAGAGCTGGAGCTCCCGTTTCATCAGCCCTCACGACTAGTTCCTGACCATCCCCCTTGCTGAACTTTTTCAGTTTGTAATACAGAGAGTAGGCCAGCATACTCTTCAATACAAATTTCTCTAACTGTCAACACCAAACTACATGCACTACACTTCCTTTAAAAAAATAATAATAATAATTAAAAAAAAAATAAAATGGCATCAAATAACCAAGCCTCAACAAGCTGTCTGGAACCACTGTCTGACCCACTTCTTCATTTCTGCAACATTCACGGCCTTTCCTCTAACTTTCTCTCTGTTGACCACCACCTCTCTTCCTCTAAACCTCACCTTTTCTTAACTGAGACTCAGCTGTCTGAGGCAACTGATAGCAAACCCTTTTCTGTATCCTCCTACTTTCTCTATACATGTTTCAAAGTCGAAGGTGGCTGTTATGTATATGTACGCAACAATCAATCTTGCTCTTGTGTTCCTGAACTTGACTCTTCTGAATTCTCTACTTCTGGCTTCAGCTTTCCTGTCATTCTCTGAATAAATATATCTGCGCTGTTTACTTATCCTTAATTATTCTTCAACTATCTTACTTCTACAATGGAAAACATCCTATCCGTTTCTCCTTCCTCTGAAATCTCCATTTGAGGAGATTTCAACGATCACCACCACCTTCAGCTCTCCTCTCCTTTCACTGATCCACCTGGTGAACAAGCCTACATCTTTTCTATCCTTAATGACCTAGAGCAGCTTGTACAGCACCCTACCTGTATCCCTGACCACTTTGGAGAGAGTTCCAACATACCTGAGCTCTTCCTTACAATTAATCCTTCTGCTTACATTGTTAATCTTTCCTCTCCGTTGGGCTCCTCCGATTACAACCTTATTACCTTAACCTGTCCTATTGCTCCAGTACAGTCTTTGTGGACCCTCCAAAGAAACATCGGTTGTGGCACTTTGGAGCTGTTGATTGGGAGGTCCTCAGGCAGTACCTCGTTGATTTTCTCTGGAATGATTATTACTTCCATGACTGGGAGCCATCTGAGTGTGCCATGTGCATTACAGAGGTTATTCTCTCGGTCACGGAAGCATACATTCCTTTCTCATATCCTCTGACTAATGCAAGAAAGCCTTGGTTTAATCACGCTTGTTCTAATGCCATCCACAACAAAGTGATGGCCTACAAAAGGTACCGGGGCCAATGCACCCCTGAATCACATCTTTCTTCTTATGTTTCTGCCTGGAATCGTGCCAAGTCTGTTCTTCGCTCTGCTAAAAATAATTTCATCCGTACTAAATGCTCTCAACTCTCCAACTTGAATTCTTTCTGCTCCTTCTGGCACCTTGCTAAAAACCTTTCTAACATCATCCTTCTCTCCTCTTTTCTATTCTAATGACTTTGTAGCTATTTCTTCTACTCATAAAGCAGATCTCTTTGCTTACACTTTCTCCTCCAATTCCACCTTAGACAATTCTGGTGATGTTCCTACATCACTTCCCCCCTCTTCAACGGATGTATTTTCTGCCATTACTGGCCTCAATACTAACAAGGCATATGGGCCTCATGGGGTCCCTCCTGTTGTCCTCAAGAACTGTGCTTCTGTGCTCACACCCTACCTAAGTAAACTCTTTCACCTTTGTCTGTCAACTTGAACCTTTCCTTCTTGCTGGAAGTTTGCTCTCATTCAGCCAGTCTCGAAGAAGGATGACCATTCCCAACCCTCTATCGCCCAATTGCATTTACATCCTGTGTCTCAAAAGTTTTCAAGTCTCTTCTTAGCAGGAAAATTTTAAAGTATCTTTCCTATCACAACCCTCTTTCTGATCGTCAGTATGGGTTCCATCAGGGTCGCTCCACTTTTGATCTTCTCACCTACCTTTCACACTCCTGGCCATCCTTATTTCGGGACTTTGGCAAAAGCTTTCTCATTGCACTTGACATCTCAAAGGCTTTCGTTCGAGTCTGGCATAAATCTTTAATTTCCAAACTGCTCTCTTACAGTTTCTATAGTTCCATCTGTACCCTCATCTATAGCTTCCTTTCCAGTAGTTCTATAGCCGCTGTTGTAGACGGCCAACATTCTTCGCCTAGATATATCAGCAGTAGTGTTCTTCAGGGCTCTGTCCTATCACCAACTCTCTTCCTTTTATTCACCAATGACCTTCTAAGCTGTACATCTAACCCTATCCACTCATACACTGATGATTCCACCCTTCACCTTTCCATTCGGTTCCCACAACGTTCATTTCAGCAGTTGCTTCAACAAACAAGGGATGAGGCTATTGCACACCTAATGTCTGACTTGGCTCATAACTCTGACTGGGGTAAAAGTAATCTTGTTTTTAATGCATCAAATACTCAGTTCTTACACCTATCAACTCGACAAAATCTTTCACAGGACTACCCACTAATGTTTAATAATATCCACCTCAATCCTGCATCACCCTTAAACAAACTTGGTGTTTCATTCTCTCAGAACTTATCTTGGAAAGATCATATTACATCTCTTGTAATATCTGCTTCCAAGCGATTAGGTGTGCTATGCCGACTCTGTACCTTCTTTGCGCCTGCACAGTTGTTGACTTTATACACGGGTTTTATTTGCCCCTGTGTAGAGTACAGCTCTCATGTGTGGGGAAGCTCCCCACATACAACTCTTCTCAAAAGGGTGGAGTCAAAGGCTTTTCGTCTCATCAACTCTCCTCCTCTTTTCATCTCATCAACTCTCCTCCTCTTACTGGCTCCCTTCAACTTCTGTCTCTTCGCTGCACAGTTGCATCTTTATCTCTTTTCTATTGCTACTTCAAGAGTCACTGCTCTGAACTGTCTGCTTGCATCCCTCCACCTCTATGACGAGTGTGTGGCACCCGTCTAGCAACTAACTCTCATCCGTTTTCTGTTCAACTCTCTAATGCAAGAGTTAAACGTTACTCCCAGTCTTCATTTATGCAACAGGTCAATTCTGGAACTCTCTCTCCCTGTCTGCATTTCCTACTTCTTATGATATCCCATCTTTCAAACACAGTGTGTCCAGGCATCTCGAAATGAACGGATCTTGAATTTGGCTCACTTTTGCATTGTTTTTGTTTTTTCTTTGAAGGAATGGTTTGTGGGCTCCTGGCCTTCCTTCTTCCTTGCCTTAAAAAAAAAAAAACTATTTAAAATGACCATTTCCAGCCTTTTAGTAACCCCAGTTAGGAGCATCACCATTCCCTTCGTATATGTTCACAGTAACACTTCAACTGACTAGAACAAAGCTCTATTTTACACTCAGCTGAATGGGGCAAAGCTTTCAATTACTGAATCAGTACTTTCAATTCAGTAACCACACCAAAATCAGTTTCTAATTTCAATTCAGTAATTACACCAGTCACATCAGCAGCTTTACCTGTTTTCATTATAGTGGTCAATCTTAGCTACTGTCCTTAGAACTGATCAGTGGTATGAACTTAACAAAGGTTATTTATAATTATTCCAGTAAAACACATGAAGCATATGAATGTAATGTTCTCTCCAAGAGTCCGTGATACATGCTGCTATGCTGGGATACAAAGCAATACTGTTAATCTTTACTACTGACCTAAGAATCAAACAGTGGTATGAACTTAACAAAGGGTAGATATCAATGTTCCAGTAAAACACATTAAGCATATGAATGTAATGTTCTCTCCATGAGTCCTTGATACATGCTGCAATGGTGGGATACAAAGCAATACCATACTAAAAGAAAACACTTCTCAATGCTATAATAATGAAAACTTGAAACTCAGCTTCAAACTCCATACATCTCACACTGACAGATGTAAATTAAGCAGAAAGTACGCTGTTGATGTGACTGACCAATACATCCATAATTGGTGGACTGGTGTCTGGTGGCTTCTGTGCCCATAATAGTGATGAGGGAAGGTGTAGATAGACTGGTGTGGAAGTCCAGCATCTCTTGCAAGGGAAAGTCCCCACACACATCCCCATTCAGGACAAAGAAGGCATCAGGGTTGCCTGAGCTGATCTGGTCTCTGAAGTGATAAATGCCTCCAGCAGTTCCAAGTGCCTGGTATTCCTGCAAGTACCTGGTCCAACCACCACCATTGCCAAAATTAGTAAATATGACACACATATATGAGCACTTAAATACAGTATTAAAATTGGTTTTACTGTAAAAAGAGACAGGCCAGAGAAAGGGATGGGGGATCGAGTTATCCCCATACTCTGAAGGTTGGGTCTATGAATGTGCATGGTTGTAGTACGATTGAGGCTAAAAGGGAGGAGATTGGGAGAATGTTTGTGAGAAGAAAGTTGGATGTGTTAGCTTTGAGTGAAACAAAGATGAAAGGGAAAGGTGAGTCCACGTATGAAAGTGTGAATGGAAGATTCTCAGGTGTTGATAGAGGAAAGGCAAGAGAAGGTGTGGCCTTGTTAGTGAGCACGGAAGTACAGCAGTGTGTGACTGAATGGAAGGAGGTGTCATCGAGACTGATGTGGGTGAAAGCGAAATTTGAACGTGAGTTCTGGGTATTTGTGAGTGCATATGGGCCTGGTAGTGAAAGGGATGAAGAAGAGAAGGAGTCTTTCTGGAATGATGTTGATGAGTGTTTGCAGAGCTTTGGAGCGAATGTGAATGTGGTAATGATGGGGGATCTGAATGCTTGAGTGGGAAATGTAGCAGCTGAAGGTGTAGTTGGTATGCATGGTGTGCCTGGAAGAAATGAAAGTGGGGAATGAATGATAGGTGTGTGTGTTGAGCAAGAGATGGTGATTGGGAATACCTTGTTTGAGAAGAAAGATATTTACAAGTATACATGGGTGAGACAGGAGGGTGGAAGGGTTGTTGACAGAGCATTGATGGACTATGTGGCTGTTTCCAGGAATGTAATAGGAAGATTGTTGGATGTGAGAGTTTTGAGAGGGGAGGGTGGAGGTATGTCTGACCACTACCAGGTGGAAGGAAAGTTGAGAGCAGGTAAGAGATGGATGAGAGCTAGGAGAGTTAGGTGTGGCAGGGAAGTTTTGAAAGTGAGTGAGTTGGATAAAAGAGAGAAAATGATAGAGTATCAGGAGAAATTGAGAGATCAGTGGAATGCAGTGAAAAATCAGGAGAGTGGCAGTGTGGAGGAGGAATGGCAGTTGTTTAAGAGTGCTGTGGTGGGGCATGCAGAAGAGGTGTGTGGTGTGAGACGAGTGGGTGGTGGTGTAAGAAAGGGAAGTGAATGGTGGTGCGAGGAAGTAAGTATGGCTGTGGGTGAGAAGAGACATGCATATGAAGTGTGGTTTTAGAGGAAGGATGAGGTGTCTTTTGAGAGGTATAAGGAAAAGAGGAATAGGGCGAGAAGGGTTGTGTGTGATGCTAAAGTGGCAGCAGATGAGAGGTGGGGTAGGTGGCTGACTGAGAACTTTCAAGAGAATAAGAAAATGTTTTGGAAAGAGGTGAAAAGGGTGCGAAAGGGAGAGTCTGGGAAGGAGGAGCGAGTAAAAGCAGAGGATGAAAGGATGTTAATTGAGATGGATGCAGTAAGGAAGAGATGAGCAGAGTATTTTGAAAGATTGTTAAATGTAGAGGAGGAAAGGGAGGCTGAGATTGTGGCAGATGGAAGGGTGCAAGGAATAGATGTGTTGGGAGAGTTGAATGAATCTTTGATCACGATGGAGGAAGTGCAAGAGACAGTAAAGCAGATGAAAACAGGGAAGGCTGCAGGTATGGATGGGTGTGCTGTGGAATGCCTGAAATGTGGTGGAGTGACTATTGTTGACTGGTTAGTAAGATTGTTGAATGTGTGCTTTGTGCAAGGTATGGTGCCAATTGACTGGGCAAGTGCTTGTGTGGTCCCTTCCACTGTATATAGGTAAGGGCGATAAGTATCAATGTACTAGCTTTAGAGGTATAAGTCTGTTGAGTGCTGTAGGTAAGGTGTATGGTAGAGTGTTAATTAAGAGAGTTAGAGAGGGTACAGAGGGAGTGACTGGTGATGAGCAGTGTGGCTTTAGGAGAGGGAGGGGATGTGTGGATCAGGTGTTTGCTGTGAGACAGGTGTGTGAAAAGTATTTAGCGAAAGGTAAGGATATGTTTTGGGCTTTCATGGATTAAGAGAAAGCATATGATAGAATTGATAGGGAGGCTTTGTGGAATGTTTTAAGATTGAATGGGCTTGATGGCAAGTTACTAAAAGGAGTGAAAAGTTTTTAAGTAAATAGTAGAGCGTGTGTAAGAGTGGGAAATACTGTGAGTGATTGGTTTCCTGTGAGAGTGGGGCTGCGGCAGGGATGTGTGATGTCGCTTTGGTTGTTTAACATTTATATGGATGGTGTTGTAAGGGAGGTGAATGCAAGAGTGTTAGGTGGAGGACTGAGTCTGGTGAATGATGGTAGAGAGTGGAATCTGAAGCAGCTGCTGTTTGCAGATGATACTGCACTCATGGCTGATTCAGAGGAGAGATTGAGACAGTTGGTAGAGGAGTTTGGAAGGGTGTGTGAAAGGAGGAAACTGAAAATAAATGAGAATAAGAGTAAAGTGATGAAGAGTACAAGATTGGTAGATGGTAGGAGGATGAATATAGTTTTGAATGGTGAGTTGCTTGAGGAGGGTCACATGTTGCTGTGGATGGAAGAATAGATGCAGAAGTGAAGATTAGAATGAAGGAAGTTGGAAAGGTGCTGGGAGGAATGAAAAAAGTGTTTAGATGTCGTTCACTCAGAATGGATGTAAAGAGAAGGCTGTATGAGGGTACTGTGGTACCGACTGCATTATATGGGGCTGAAACATGGAATATGGGTGTAGCAGAGAGGAAAAGTTTGAATGCAATGGAGATGAGGTGTCTGAGGAGTATGTGTGGAGTGACGCGTATGGATCGAGTGAGAAATGATGAAGTGCGAAAGAGAACTGGAATTGTTCGGGAGATGTCTGATCAAGTTGAAAAGAGGGTGTTGCGATGGTTTGGGCATATGGAGAGAATGGATAATGAGCGATTGGTGAAAAAGATAACTAGATCTGATGTGAGAGGCATAAAGCTGAGACGAAGACCACGAATAGGATGGATGGACAGTGTGAAGAGAGCGTTGGATGCGAGAGGGTTGTCTGTTGAGCAAGGAAGAGTGGCTGTGCGTGATAGAAATGAATGGGGAGAAATTGTGAATGAATAAATGATGACGCAGCCCTGAGGGGATATTCTCCTGCATTTTGTCTGATCAGCTGATCAGGTCAGGTGTAGGTAAGGGCCTGGATCCATTATGATGTGGCAGGGGTAAACCAGCTTTGCTGTCGGGCCTTGCTGCAGATGTCACAGACTGCACTGCGTAGTTGACCCTCGTGTGGTGTGGTGCAGTGAGGATCTGTCCCTTCTCCCCTTTGGGGCTAAGATGCGTATGAATGTGTATGAGTGGATGAGTAAATTGGTAGTGTGTTGACCTGTCTCGGCTACCTCCCTTTTCTTGGGGGAAGCAGCCTAGGTATATAGATAGATAGCTTAAGGATCTTTTCTATCACTGCATGGTACTGTAACAAGTTACTGTACTTAAAATCTTTCACCAGTTCTTCTCTTCATACACTAAACTAATCACAAAATGAGTCACCTCTTCTCACAACCACCACTACTTTACGGTAATCTTCTATCTATCTATCTATTGCCAGACGCCATAATCCCGTAAGGGGTGGCCATTTGACTTGAGTTATTTGTTTTACAGGGAGTGGCACTAACCCTCCAACAACCCACTTGTTGACACGTAGGGAACACGTATGGTTTGGTTATATGGTTACCACCCAGCACTGTAAATGGTTTCTTGGCTTACAGGAAACCATTTGGCTTGTCACTCAAAGTAAAGCCACCTGTAAAGGAAAGATAAGCAATAAGAAGTGACAGGAAAGATGGGAGAAATAGGAAGAGAGGAGGGCAGGCACAGAAAAAGAATGATAAAGGCTATGGAAGAAATAGGCAGCACTACATCAAGTGAATGGATGATGGTCGCCACCACCTACTGTAATCTTACCTACATTAATTTTCAAATCTCACTACTCTTCACCAAGCTGCACCTCTCTCTGTAATTGCTATTGTAATGGTAAGTGGTTTAAACTTTATGGCTGCATCTTACCTATATTACGGTTCGCACATATCAGCTGACTATACAGTAATACAGTAGTTACACACACTCACCCCCTTTCAGTTGAACTCTAGGGCAAAATTTATACATTATTTTCAGTCCTTCATTACTGTGCAGAAATGGGCAACTCAGAAACTAAATCTGTATTTTCCTCAGATTGCTAGTCATTTTAAATACAATGAATCCCAGCACCTCAAAATTGATTAACTTTATTTTTTCTCTCTTTTATCAAAATTTCTTTAGAAAAACAAGTTTGTGAATGTTCTCAGTCATTTTTTTTTTTTTTTAAATAAATGAAACTCACAAATCTCAGAGCCAATCTGTAAAAATCCTACTCTCTATTATAATACAGTACAGAATCATCTGCATTCATCAGACCTGAAACAATTCTTGCCTCACCATTCATCTCCAGCTACTCTAGTTGTTGTTGTAAGTCATTATCTTAATTTATTTGTTTACAAGTGGCATCCTTACTGTAAGCACTAAACCCCAACCATCCCCTTGAATGTGATTACTCACGGGGCACATCTGGTTGGCACACCTTAACCCATGAGACCACCAACAGTTCAATTTTTGCAAAGCATGGGTTTTGTCATGATTTTGCTCAAGGTTGCTTTAACATCAGCAGACCATGCCCTTCCTCTTTTTTATGTACAGCAGTTAGGTAAATGACTGGCCAGAACGGCCCTATCTGACATAAGCGTGATCTTTTCTATGACCTGGCATCATACTTGCCAGGAAAATGAATGTATGGTAAAGAGCAAATGTCATCTTTCCTACCTGGCATAAAGTACTACAGATGTCACTACCTAACATCATAGGCCATATTCAAATAGCATGTGTCTAATTAACATGGAATCATGGAAGTTTTTCCCCACCCAGCTCTCCTCCAGACATACAGTATTGGCTGAATATTCATACAAGGTTTTGTTTTGAAAATTTCTGTAAAAATTGTAAAGAATAACTACACAGGTGAGTTCTATCTTAGATCTTGATGATATTATACAGGAAGGAAACTAGGGTAACCCAAGGACTTGTCTATCTATCTATCTATTGCCAGACCCCTTAATCCCGTAAGGGGTGGCCACAAACACATCACCTCCATGTTGCCCTGTCCCCCACCATTTCACTGCTCTGCTCCCAGCTCACACACCCCTCTCTAATATATACACCTCTCCACTCCATCCCTCAATTTCATCCTTGGCCTCCCCCTCCCTCTCCCCCCCTCCACCTCACTCACATACACTTTCCTCGTTAGTCTCACTCTCCATCTTCATATGGCCAAACAACATCAATGTGTTTCTCCTAACACTTCCTATCACATCCACATCCACACCACAATGCTCCTTCACTTCCTCATTTGTCAGTCTTGTCTCTCCATGTGACTCCACATGCTCCTCTCAAATAACTCATTTCCACTGCTCTCGCTCTTGACTTCTGTCCCTCCAACAAGGTCCAAGCTTCACTTCCATACATTTGAGATGGTATCACAATACTGTCATGTAGTAACTTTTTCACTTCCATGCTCACTTCCCTGTTTCTTATCACTGTTTTCAAGGAACCAGCAACCTTTCTTCCTTGCTGTACTCTTTCAAGCACTTCACCCTCTAAACTTCCATCCTTACTCATCAAGTATTTGTGCTGATTATAAATGACATTTACCTATTTTTGAAAGTCAAATACTCATTTATGGTGCAAAAATTGCATATCTGAAACTGAAATATTTCAGAAAATAATTAAGATAAAGATATCTGGTTGAAAATCCTATGATAATAAAGTTTGCTGAGGATTGTGGCAGAATATTTTGCCATTTAGCCTGGTGGAAAGTACCAAATTAAACTCTGTTCAGTGTTTTCTTTGTAACACGTTTTAGAGAAAACCAGAAAAGCTGTAACTTTACAGAAACATAGCTAAAGTCCCCCTTATTATCTGAAAGGAATATGGTTACAGTTAAGAACACAGTTAGTCTGTTATTGAGACAAATGTAAAATGTACCCATGCTTCATTTATTTCTTCCACACCTTTGTCTTCAGATCTAGATATTACACAAGAAGCTACCTTAGGTTAATGTAAATACCTGTGCATGATCCAAATATGAATGACCTTGAACTACTTTTAAAGGTTACAGTCTTGTGTATGATGCCAAGATTTCATACCTTATATACCATAAACAGTTATGGCAAAATCTTTATTATTGTGACTACACAATAGGTAAATAGCTAAAGAGTTGTTATTATCATTATTATTATTATTATTATTATTAGTGCAGTTATGTTACCAGTACTGACAGGATATGACAAAACTGATTACAAAATTTTCACCTTATTTTGATTTTGTATGCAGCAATCATGTCTGCCACAAACTGCTGAAGCTGTTGTGCAGGAAAGTAGCCGAGGAGAAGAATCTCACGTATGTTTGGGACAGCAGCACATGCCTCAATGTGGTGCTGCACCATGGGAAGCCCAGCTACTGGGAACAATGGCTTTGGCACATCAAGAGAAAGTGGCCGGAACCGCGTGCCTAGGAAAGGAATGAGATTATACAAGGTAAGACTGAGCAAATGCATTATCTGTGTATGGATATTGGGGCCATTTCATGGCTCTCAATTAACAGTTTTCCTACTTTTATGCTCTATTTTCCTACTTCTGGATCCCGTCCCCCTCATTTACTTGTGTGAAATAGGTGTAATGGTGAAGAAAATATTGCTGATGGTTATGATGATGATAAATGAGAGATTAACACAGGTATAAAGGTATGACAAAGCGTGGGAGGGGTATTTTGTACTGGATGAGAAAGGGAATGATGGGTGGGAGAGTTACTACATGGAATGAAATTGGGAGGTACCAGTATTGAAAGTGGAGTGCAAAGGAGGCACTGTTTGTGCAGAAAAGAGGAAATGGGTGCATGAAGGACCTCGAGCATCCATGTGTTACAGCCAGTTTCATAATTACTGTATCCTCTTCTGCTAAACACTCTAAATGTATATGAATTGAAGTGAAATAATAATAAATATATAAATAACTGCTTCACCTGCCTAGTGTAGTGAGGATTACTCTCACCAGAAGTTGTGTGAAACTGAATCTGGTGAACTGTAAGAGTTGGTATGTGAAGTCATGGAGTGTGCTGGCATGTGGGTACTGGTGTGTATTGGTATAAGGGAGTTGTGTGTGTGTTGGTATGTAAGTGAGTGGTGTGAGTTAGTACATGGGGTAGTGGTATGCATCAGTATGTGGCAGAGTAGTATGCATCTATATGTTGCAGAGTGGTCTGTGTTTGTATGTGGTGGAAAGATACATAACAGTATGTGACAGACTGCTGTATGTTAAAATGTGGGTGTGGGAGTGGTATGAGACAAGTTAGTGGGGGGAGTGGTATGGGTTAGTTAGTGGGGGAATGACAGGAGTTTAGTTACTGGGGGGAGTGGTATGAGTTAACAGGGAAGTGGTACGAGTTTATTTACTGAGGGGAGCGGTGTTAGTTAGTATGTGACAGAGTGGTATGTGCTTGTATACAGCAGAGTTATATGTGTTAGTATGTAGCACAGTGATAGGTTTAGAGTTAGTATGTGATGGAAAGGTAAGTACTGCATGTGATAAGGTGGAGTGTGTTAATGAATAGAAAGTGTGTGTGTGTGTGTGTGTGTGTGTATTTACCTATTTGTATTTACCTATTTGTAGTATACAGGAATTGAGCTAAGCTCGTGTTGTCCCGTCTCCATATCTACATTCATCTAATCTAGTTTTAAATACATGAATGTTTTTCGCCTGCACCACCTCTTCGTCTAAGTCATTCCAAATACTTATGCTTCTATTCGGGAAACTGAACTTTTTGAGATCATTAAGACATCTACTTTTCCTCAACTTGAAGCCATGACCTCTTGTTCTTCCATCATCCAACACAAAAAGATCCTCTCTATCCACCCTTTCCAATTCTCTTACATTTCTAAATATCGTGATCAAGTCACCTCTTTCCCTTCTCTCGTGCAATGTTGGTAACTTCAGTTTTTCCAATCTCTCCTCGTAGGTGAGTTCCCTTAAACACGGTATCATCTTCGTTGCCATCCGTTGGACCCTTTCTAGTTTATCAATATGCTTCTTCAAATGAGGTGACCATACCACCGTCGCATACTCTAGTCTTGGTCTTATCATGGTCACTATCAACTCCCTCAACATATCTTCATCCATATAATTAAAAGCCACTCTCATGTTGGTCAGTAATCCATAAGTTCCCCCAATAATTTTATTTATATGCTTTTCTGGTGACAAGTCATCCCGAATAATCACTCCCAAATCTTTCTCATCCTTTCTTTTACTAATCATCTCATTGCCCATTTTATATGTCCAGTGTGGTCTTCTTTCACTTATACCCATTTCTAATACATGACACTTCTTGGCATTAAAGTCCATTTTCCAAGTCTGGCTCCAGCCGTGTATTTTGTCCAAGTCCTCTTGCAGTTCTTTACAACTATCAATACATTTAATATGTTTCATAATTTTAGCATCATCTGCAAACATACTCATGTAACTATTCAAACCCTCTGGCAAATCATTTACATATATCAGAAACATTATTGGGGCCAAGACAGAGCCCTGGGGTACTCCACTAGTCACATTTCTCCATTGTGATACCTTGTCTCTTATTACTGTTCTCATCTGCCTTCCTATCAAATAATCTCCCATCCACTTTAATAGTTTCCCATGCACCCCTCCAAATGTCCTCAACTTCCACAGTAGTCTCTTATAGGGTACCCTGTCAAATGCTTTCTTAAGATCCAGATAGACACAGTCTGCCCATCCCTCTCTCTCCTGTATGACATCTGTTACCCTACTGTAGAAACTTAGTAGGTTAGTAATACATGATCTTCCTTCCCTAAAACCAAACTGTCTTGGTGTTATCACTTCATTTTCTTCTAAATACTTTATCCATCTTTTTCTAATAACTTTCTCACAGATTTTACAAACAATACTAGTAAGTGACACAGGTCTATAATTAAGTGGATCCTCCCTATCTCCTCCCTTAAAGATTGGCACAATACTTGCTCTTTTCCAATCTTTAGGTAACTGTCCCTTTTCAAGCGAGGTTTTGATAATGACATAAACTGGCCACACTAACTGGTCGGCACATTCCTTCAGGATCCATCCAGCCACACCATCTGGTCCCATTGCTTTTCTCACATCCAAATCCTTCATCAGCTGTAGCACCTCATCCATGTCAACTGTAATTTCGGTCATTCTCGTCAGCCTGGGTTCCATTTCAGGCTCCCTAAATTCGTCTTCCAATACATAAACCGACTGTAGCTTGTTGTTCATTATTTCACACAAGTCTTCCTCTCTTTCGTATGTTTCATCTCCATCCCTCAGTCGTATTATACTGTCCTTAACTTTCATTTTGCCATTTACAAACCTATAAAATAGCTTTGGCTCTTTTTTACAGTTAGATACAATATCTTTTTCGTATTTCCTTTCCTCTTCTCTCCGTATCCTTACATATTCATTTCTAACCTGCTTGTACTCCTCCCAGGCCCTTTCACTATACCTTCTTCTCACTTTCTTCCATGCTTTTTTTCTTGCCTCTTGTGCCATCCTACATCTGTTGTTAAACCATTCTTTCTTCCTTTCCATAGCTGCAGAAAATTTTGGGACATACTTAGTAACTCCTGTTTTATATACTTCTATCAAAAACTCATATTTCTCATCAACATTTGTGATCATATTCATTTTACTCCATTCTACATTTTGGAAAAAGTTTCTCAGGGAAGCAAAGTCTGCCTTCCCATAATTGTATCTATTTTCTCTGTGTTTTTCATCTCTTTCTCCTTCCCTCACTCCTACCACATCCATCTCAATTACCAGATGATCACTTTTACCAAAGGGGCAATGGTAGGTTATGTTCCTCACATCATTTCGGTCCTTTGTGAATAATAGGTCAAGCCTGGATGGTTCATCAACACCCCTAATCCTTGTGTTTTCTTTGATCAACTGGGTTAACATGTTTTCCATCATCAATTCCATTAATTTATTTCCCCATGATTCTTCATTGTTCCCAGCATCCATACTTTCCCAATCAACTTCTCTACAGTTAAAATCTCCCATTAATATTATTCTATTTCTTCGTTCAATTAACATTTCTAGCCTAATAATGGATTCACTTATTAACTGTTCGTAATCTTCCTTTGTCCATGCCCTAGTTTTGGGGGGCATATAAAAAACTATTACATCCGTTTTTTCTCCATAATTGTCCTCTATTTCAACTCCCAAAAGTTCAGCCTTAGTATTTTCAATTTCTATATTCTTTACTCTTAGGTCATTATGGGTTAATATCACTATTCCTCCCCCATATTTGCCTTCTCTGTCCTTCCTCCAAATCTTATAATTATTCCAGCCAAATAATTTTATATCGACATCTCGGGGCAATTTAGTCTCTACTAGGCAAACAATTTCAGGTTTATTTTCATTTAAGTAGTCTCCAATTTCCCCTTTCTTAGATATTAATCCATCTACGTTACTATACATGATGCTCAGATTTGCTGCACTGTTGTTATCTTTACTCGTTCTTCTCTTTTTCATATTCATATCCATCCCCTTTGTTTCCTTCACGTCTAGTTCTTCACATACCACTTCCTTGCCTTCATATCCATCACTCTCCAAAAAAAAGTTTTACGTTCTTCCTCTGTCCTCCTGTCATTTTTTTCCTTTACTTGGTCCTTCAAAGATTTTAAGACTTCTCTTTCTTCTTCATTCAAGTCTTTTCTTACTATAATATTTTCCATTCCTGCCTCTTTACTTAGTTTCCAGGTCACCTTAAGTATGTCATTTACAACACTTTCTGAAGACATCTTAACTCTCATTGGTCTTGCTTCCCCTTTCTTATATGTGTGTGTGTGTGTGTGTGTGTGTGTGTGTGTGTGTGTGTGTTAGTGCTGTATGTGAGGCAGTCATTATGATTATATGGGGAAAAAGTTGTGTGTTTGTAAATAAGGAAGTGATGTGTATTTTTTGTTCAAAATGCTAAATCAGTATGGATTAATTGAAATAAATTAACATTTTGAATACCATAAAAGAGAAAAAGAAATAACATTTGAAACAAATATACTGTATATACGGCAGGTACTGGTATATATATATATAT
>JAGKTI010004080.1:39800-52678 GCA_018397915.1 Birgus latro | reverse complement strand
TGCAGCAAGGAAAACTCTAGTAGACTGCTTTGTGGCTCTGGAGTTGCTAAAGTACGTGAAGCGGTTACAGAAACTGTGGAAGAGGGAGTGGGTACTCCGTGGTGGTTTGTTTACAAATGCCCACGGGGCGCCAAGGCAGACGACACTGTTAGCCGTTTCGGCTCGCAAGAACATACGAGTGTGACGGACACTCGACTCTGCTAGCCGTTTTGCCTCGCAAAAGCTGGTCGCATGTTAGCCACTTTTGGTCCAGTGTGACGGCAGCTTAAGTCTTTGTGTATAGTTTCTACAGAGAGACTGGTGTTGTTCATGTGATAGTGCTGAAGTGCGCCAATAGAGTTCCAATCTACTGGGCCTCTCTGACATCGCAGTACGGTGCACTTGTCAAGATTGAAAGGTAAACCCCAGGACTCAGCGACCTTGTACACCATATCTATGTCCTTCTGACACGTATTTATGTCAGCAGCTAACGAGGAACAGGTATTGTGACGCAGCTTGAGGTAAATCTTCATGTCGTCAGCAAAGAATTTGCATTTGGAGCGTATATATGATGGTAGAAAGTTTATGTATACCAGAAAGAGCAAGGGGCCTAGAACAGATCCCTGGGGGACACCACTGAGAACATTCCTTAAGGAACTGGTGCAGCCAGACACAGACACTTTCATGGTGTGGCCAGACAGGAAGTCAGAGATCAAGGACAGCAAGGAACCACTGACCCTCAGTAGTCTCAGCTTGTAAATGAGTATTGAATGGTTGACAATATCAAAGGCTTTGCTAAAATCAAACAAGATGACATCCACTATATACCCAGCATCCAACCACGCCGTTGCATCATTGTACACAAGTAGCAGTTGGTCGTCCACAGTTCTACCCTGTCTGAATCCATACTGGTCGTTTGACAGCACTCCATTAGTATCAAGGTAGTTGTATAGTGCCTCTGTAATAAATCTCTCCAGAGTTTTACAGCAAACAGAGATCAGGCTAATAGGCCTGTAGTTAAGGGGGTGTATGCCGAGAGCCTTTCTTGAATATGGGAATGATAATGGATTTTTTCCAGTCTTGTGGCAGTTTACCAATGGTGACAGACTTTTGAAATATGAAAAACAAGGGTAGAGCTAAGGCTGGGCAATATTTCAAAAGACTGGCATGCAGGTCATCAGGTCCCATACTGGTGTTTGGGTCCAATGCTGCGAACTTGGTTCTCACTTCTTGTAGGGATAAGGTCACTCTGTCGAGGATACCCTCAAAGGTTTGGTGAGGGAGAGGAGCGTGTGTTGTGTATACTGTACAGAAATGCGTAGCAAAAGTTTCTGCCATCTGAGTACAGTCGGATGATAACACTCCATTATCCAGCCTTATGGGACCCACTGAGGGTGCACTCACTTTCATATTTCTGATGTACCGGTGAAATGGTTTTGAGGAGACCTGTAGTTTTCTAATCAGTGGCATTTCGTGATTGATTTGCATGTGTGTAAAGTAGTCGCGAAAGCTGTCATTGAGAGAGTCGTAGTGTGTTAGAGCTCGAGAAGCCTCAGGAGATAGTCTTCCATAAACACTCCTGGAGTGTTTGTATGTTTCCCAAGCTCTTCTGCGGCGGTTTTTCAAGGCCTTGGGAGGTGATCTTGGAGGTGGGGGAGGTGTGCTGGGCATATTCGACACATACTGGTCAATTAATGGACTAAGGATGGACTGCAGTCTGTCATACATAGCATCAATCGATAGGCTTTGAAATTCGAACTGCCAGTCTATTTCACGCAGATGACTATTTATTTTGTTATATTTGGCTTTATGCCAAGAGCGCTTGGAGTGAAGATAGCTATCAGTCACAACACCGGCTTGATAATAGTATTGTAGCAGGACTGGACAGTGTCCACAGTTGGGCAGGGGACTCACTACCTCAATTTCTCCTACTCTGTCATTCTCAGATGTGAGGACAAGATCTAGAGTGTTGCCCGAGCTTAAATATGTGGGCGTTGTTACCCACTGGTGCAAACCCAGACATGCAAAACAGTCCAGGAACGACTGGTGGAGGGGAGGATATCTCACAGCCAGTGCTGTGCTTGACTGCCAGTTGATAAGGGGTAAGTTAAAGTCCCCAACAATCAATACCTCTTTCAATGGACAGAAGTCTAGTAGGAAGTTTCGTAATGCCAGGTTATCGGCATTGCTGTTGGAAGGAGGGTGATATATTGTAATAACTGAAATGAAACTGAATAAATTAATTACTGTCCTGGCCGAGATTCAAACTCAGGCCCCCGTGCTTGAATCGTGCGCACGTTACCACTGAGCCAAAGAGAGGATCCCCTCTTTGCCTCTGGGCAATGCGGGCTTTTAAACACCCCATTACATCACTCTTTTCTCCCCCTGGTGATTAATTTGGTCAATTTCGCTCTCCCACATGGTAGCGTAGCATTGGAGGCCACCACCGGGATGTAAGGCTGTCAGCACGACATATGACCCTCATGGCCCTTACCTCACATCCCACACCGCTGCCGACCAATGTAATAACTGAAATGAAACTGAATGAATTAATCACTGTTCTGGTCGAGATTTTAACTTAGGCCCTCGCGCTTGAATCAGGCGCACGTTACCACTGAGCCAAAGAGAGGATCCCCCCTTTGCCTCTGGGCAACGCGGGCTTTTATACATCCCATTACAATATAACAATTATATACAGGTTAAATGCTAGTAAATGGATTGCACAGACATTATCACAGCTGGTGTGGACACTTATATGACTTATATTACTCCTTATATAAATACATACTCCGTGCTTACGGGTATTGTCTTTGGTGTCAGTACGTGCCAGAGAAAGGGATGGGGGATCGAGTTATACCCGTACCCTGAAGGTTGGGTTTATGAATGTGCGTGGTTGTACTACGATTGAGGCTAAAAGGGAGGAGATTGGGAGAATGTTTGTGAGAAGAAAGTTGGATGTGTTAGCTCTGAGTGAAACAAAGATGAAAGGGAAAGGTGAGTCTACATTTGGAAGTGTGAATGGAAGATTGTCAGGTGTTGATATGGGAAGGGCAAGAGAAGGTGTGGCCTTGTTATTGAGCCCAGAAGTACAGCAGTGTGTGATTGAATGGAAAGAGGTGTCATCGAGACTGATGTGGGTGAAAGCGAAATTTGAACGTGAGTTGTGGGTATTTGTGATTGCATATGGGCCTGGTAGTGAAAGGGATGAAAAAGAGAAGGAGTCTTTCTGGAATGATGTTGATGAGTGTTTGCAGAGCTTTGGAGCGAATATGACTGTGGTAATGATGGGGGATCTGAATGCTAGAGTGGGAAATGTAGCAGTTGAAGGTGTAGTTGGTATGCATGGTGTGCCTGGAAGAAATGAAAACGGGGAACGAATGATAGGTGTGTGTGCTGAGTGAGAGATGGTGATTGGGAATACCTTGTTTGAGAAGAAAGATATTTATAAGTATACATGGGTGAGACAGAAGGGTGGAAGGATTGTTGACAGAGCATTGATGGACTATGTGGTTGTTTCCAGGAATGTAAGAGGAAGAGTGTTGGATGTGAGAGTTTTGAGAGGGGAGGGTGGAGGTATGTCTGACCACTACCTGGTGGAGGGAAAGTTGAGAGTAGGTAAGAGATGGGTGAGAGCTAGGAGAGTTGGGTGTGGCAGGGAGGTTTTGAATGTGAGTGAGTTAGATAAAAGAGAGATAATGATAGAGTATCAGGAGAAATTGAGAGATCAGTGGTACGCAGTGAAAGATCTGGAGAGTGGCAGTGTGGAGGAGGAATGGCAGTTGTTTAAGAGTGCTGTGGTGGGGCATGCAGAAGAGGTGTGTGGTGTGAGACGAGTGGGTGGTGGTGTAAGAAAGGGAAGTGAATAGTGGTGCGAGGAAGTAAGTGTGGCTGTGGGTGAGAAGAGACATGCATATGAAGTGTGGTTGCAGAGGAAGGATGAGGTGTCATATGAGAGGTATAAGGAGAAGAGGAATAGGGCGAGAAGGGTTGTGCGTGATGCTAAAGTGGCAGCAGATGAGAGGTGGGGTAGGGGATGACTGAGAATTTTCAACAGAATAAGAAAATGTTTTGGAAGGAGGTGAAAAGGGTGCGAAAGGGAGAGTCTGGGAAGGAGGAGTGAGTAAAAGCAGAGGATGGAAGGATGTTAATTGAGATGGATGCAGTAAGGAAGAGATGGGCGGAGTACTTTGAAAGATTGTTGAATGTAGAGGAGGAAAGGGAGGCTGAGATTGTGGCAGATGGAAGGGTGCAAGGAATAGATGTGTTGGGAGAGTTGAATGGATCTTTGATCACGATGGAGGAAGTGCAAGAGGCAGTAAAGCAGATGAAAACAGGGAAAGCTGCAGGTATGGATGGGTGTGCTGTGGAATGCCTGAAATGTGGTGGAGCAACTATTGTTGACTGGTTAGTAAGATTGTTGAATGTGTGCTTTGTGCAAGGTATGGTGCCAATTGACTGGGCAAGTGCTTGTGTGGTCCCATTGTATAAAGGTAAGGGTGATAAGTATGAATGTACTAGCTTTAGAGGTATAAGTCTGTTGAGTGTGGTAGGTAAGGTGTATGGTAGAGTGTTAATTAAGAGAGTTAGAGAGGGTACAGAGGGAGTGATTGGTGATGAGCAGTGTGGCTTTAGGAGAGGGAGGGGATGTGTGGATCAGGTGTTTGCTGTGAGACAGGTGTGTGAAAAGTATTTAGCGAAAGGTAAGGATGTGTTTTGGGCATTCATGGATTTAGAGAAAGCATATGATAGAATTGATAGGGAGGCTTTGTGGAATGTTTTAAGATTGAATGGGCTTGATGGCAGGTTACTAAAAGGAGTGAAAAGTTTTTATGTAAATAGCAGAGCGTGTGTAAGAGTGGGAAATACTGTGAGTGATTGGTTTCCCGTGAGAGTGGGGCTGCGGCAGGGATGTGTGATGTCGCCTTGGTTGCTTAATATTTATATGGATGGTGTTGTAAGGGAGGTGAATGCAAGAGTGTTAGGTGGAGGACTGAGTCTGGTGAATGATGGTAGAGAGTGGAATCTGAAGCAGCTGCTGTTTGTGGATGATACTGCACTGGTGGCTGATTCAGAGGAGATATTGAGACAGTTGGTAGAGGAGTTTGGAAGGGTGTGTGAAAGGAGGAAACTGAAAATAAATGAGAATAAGAGAAAAGTGATGAAGTGTATGAGGTTGATAGATGGTAGGAGGATGAATATAGTTTTGAATGGTGAGTTGCTTGAGGAGGTTGTGTGTTTTAAGTATTTAGGGTCACATGTTGCTGCGGATGGAAGAATAGATGCAGAAGTGAAGTTTAGAATGAATGAAGTTGGAAAGGTGCTGGGAGGAATGAAAAAAGTGTTTGGATGTCGTTCACTCAGAATGGATGTAAAGAGAAGGCTGTATGAGGGTGTTGTGGTACCGACTGCATTATATGGGGCTGAAACATGGAATATGGGTGTAGCAGAGAGGAAAAGTTTGAATGTAATGGAGATGAGGTGTCTGAGGAGTATGTGTGGAGTGACGCGTATGGATCGAGTGAGAAATGATGAAGTGCGAAGGAGAACTGGAATTGTTCGGGAGATGGCTGATCGAGTTGAACAGAGGGTGTTGCGATGGTTTGGGCATATGGAGAGAATGGAAAATGAGCGATTGGTGAAAAAGATAACTAGATCGGATGTGAGAGGTGTAAGGCTGAGAGGAAGACCACGAATAGGATGGATGGACAGTGTGAAGAGAGCATTGGATGCGAGAGGGTTGTCTGTTGAGCAAGGAAGAGTGGCTGTGCGTGATAGAAATGAATGGAGAGAAATTGTGAATGAATAAATGATGACGCAGCCCTGAGGGGATATTCTCCTGCATTTTGTCTGATCAGCTGATCAGGTCAGGTGTAGGTAAGGGGCTGGATCCATTATGATGTGGCAGGGGTAAACCAGCTTTGCTGTTGGGCCCTGCTGCAGATGTCACTGACTGCACTGCGTGGTTGACCCTCGTGCGGTGTGGTACGGTGAGGATCTGTCCCTTCTCCCCATTAGGGCTAAGATGCGAATGAATGTGTATGAGTGGATGAGTAAATTGTTAGTGTGTTGACCTGTCTCGGCAACCTCCCTTTTCTTGGGGGAAGCAGCCTAGGTATATAGATAGATAGACGTGCGAGGTTAAAATTGTTAATTTGGACAAAGGAATCAGGGATTTCAGTGGTGGAGGGCCCAGGGGTGGTGGCCTGCGTTAGGAGGCCGTCGGTCACCGAGGTGTCCAGAGGGGCCTTCGTTAGAAGGCCGGACTACTGGCGTTCGTGTGGGGCCTCATCAGGAGGTTGGGCCGCTGGTGGGTCATCTGGGGCCTTCGTCTGGAGGCCGGCTGCTGCTGGAACATCCGGGGGCCTTCGTCAGGAGGCCGGTCCATAACTGGGTCGTCCAGGAGTGATCTGGGGGCGGCGTGGTGTGGGTGCCCTTCCTGAGGGACCCGGGTTGGTTGAGCCTAGGGGCTGGGCCCGAATAGAGAGAGTAGGCGCACCTGTCAGCGCCCACTCTGATGGGCAGGAGGTCGTCAGGTGGGGCAAGGGAAGTTACGCCCCAGGGTTCTGGGGACATCTCGGCTGATCCGGGGGCTGCGGTCTCTTCTCTCCTGAGCCTCTGTCAGGGGTGAACTGCGGCGGCCCAGTGGTGAAGAGCCCGTCAGTGGCTGGGACTGCCGAGGGGTGGGCTGGAAGGCTAGGACCCCAGGTACCAAGGAGCCTTGCCAAGCCTCCTCCAGCTGTTCTGCCAGGAGGGTGTCCCTATTTAGGGAAGGGGAGAGGATACCCGAGCTGCCAAAGGCAGACTCTAGCAAGCCCAGGAAATCCTCAGGTGGGGAAGGCACTGAGGTAGGCGCGAGGGGAAGCGTGTAGCCATTCCCTCCTCGGCGCGGCTTGTGGCCGTCACTGAGTCCCATAGGACACGAAAGGTGGAGTGGCTTGTGGCCGTCTCCTCCCTTCTGTGGCTTGTGGCTGTCACTGAGGGTTCGTGCCCCTGGTTGCCTGTGGGCGTAGTGCGGCTTTTGGTCGTCACCCGTCCACAAGTGCGGCTTGTGGCCGTCATGGGGGTACAGGTGTGGCTTGTGGCCGTCATGGGGGTGCAGGTGTGGCTTGTGGCTGTCACGGGGGTGCAGGTGTGGCTTGTGGCCATCACCGGTGTCCTACTTCCCAGAAGGCCTGCAGGTGAGCGGCTTGTGGCCGTCGCCCTCCTGCAGGTGCAGCTTGTAGCCATCACCGGTGTTGGGGCCCTCCTGATGGAGGCGCGGCTTGTGGCCATTGCTTCTCCAGGGGTGCGGCTTGTGGCCATCGCTTCTCCGGGGGTGCGGCTTGTGGCCATCGCTTCTCCGGGGGTGCGGCTTGTGGTCATCACCTGATCCCCTTCTTTTTTAGGGTTGTAGCAGGAAAGGTTTGCGGCCGTCAACGCCGTTGGGTCCCTCCTGATGGAGGCGCGGCTTGTGGCCATCGCTTCTCCGGGGGGGTGGCTTGTGGTCATCACCTGATCCCCCTCTTTTTTATGGTCGTAGTGGGAGAGGCTTGTGGCCGTCTCCCCCTGTGTGCGGCTTGTGGCCAACACCTGGTGTGATGTGGGGTAGCAGCAAAAGAGTGGCTAGTAGCCGTCTCCTGGGCGCTGTCTGGGACTAGCTGAGTAGCCCCACCCCAATCCTGGCGAGGGCTGGTCCAGTGGAGATGTAGTCCGCCGTGGCTGATAACTTGGTGGTGAGTTACCTGAGTGCGGGAGGGGCCTGTGGGAAAGGCACAGGAGCACCCGTCTTGCACCGAGCCCGCGCTGACTATTTCTGCTCCTTGATTGTCTCCTGGGGTGGGTGTCTCGGCCAGGTAAGTTTCATGGGGCACTTCGGTAGTCTGCATTTCACCACCCGCGAAAAAGTCACGTCCCTGTGCCTGGAGGTGGCAAGTATGGGTGGTGGTGGTCTGATGTTGTGATGTGAGGTGTCATTGGAGGGAGGTCCAGTGGGTGGTAATGGTGTCTGGTTCGTGGTTGTGGGAGAAGGTGATGAATAATGTTGAGGGTTGGGGTGACTCCTGAAGGAGGCACAGCAGGTGGAGGGTCCCTCGGATACATTTCTTTCTCCCTGTGGTGGGGGCCCAGATGATACGGCGGATCTTCATGGCTGGAGATGGTCAGGTGGTGGAGGTGGGCCTTGGCTGAATGCTACGTGGCTGGTGTTTTATGCCGCTGGTAGGGGGGGGAGCTGGGGATGTCGCTCAGGAGTGTGGCCGGCGGCATTTTCCACATGGCCTGGTGAATGTGATATGTCACCAGGTTGGTGGTCAGCAGTGTTGGGGTTGAGGACGGTGAAGGTGGGGTGGTGGTGGTGTATCGCTGAGGTGGGCGTGAGACTCATCCTGATCAGGTCACTGTGGTGGTGAGTTTGGGCGTGGGTGGTGAGGGGTGGGGAGGGGTGTGATGTGGAGTGGCATGTGAGGGTTGGTGGCAGAGGTCGTGTGGGTGGAGCGGGTGGTTGGGTTGCATGGGTGGGTGGTGGCGGTGCTGGCGGAACACGCCATAAGAGGGTGATGTGAGTTGTTTGGTGGGTGTTAAGTGTTTAGGACATGGTGGTGTGAGAAGGGGTGGTGGATTATGGGTTGGGCAATGCAGCATGTGATGTGGCACAGGAGAGGTGGTGTGGAAGAGAAGGTGAGGTGATGTGGCGGCGGAGGTAGAGGAGGCAGGTGCGGAGGGGGGGGGGCCAATGAGGCAGTGGGGGAGGAGGAGATGGGGGATGGCATAGAGGAGGATGAAGGTGTGAGGTACAGGAAGTAGGAGTCGGAGGGAGAGGTGGGGGTCGTGGGGGGGGGGTGAGGTGGTGTAGCTGGGGAATTTAGGGGGCTGATAGGGTTGGGGTGTGCCTTCCATGTAAGGCCTCACATGTCTATTGCAGTAGGTGCAGGGGGTGTCGTGATAATTGATCGTGACTTGGTACGGGTTGGGGAATTGGATAACTGCATAGGGTCCTGTGAAGCGAGGGGCCAGTTTGTTTGGGGTTGGAAGTCGGGCCACCATCACTGTGTCTCCAGGCTTGTGGCGGTTGGTGGGAGTGATGTCCGGTTTCAGGTCTTGTTGTTTTTGTAGGTGGTGTAACCTGCTTTTTAGGTGGTGAAAGGGATAGGATGCTGGGGACGTGGTCGGGGGCTTGAGGTGGTGTCTTAGGGGTAGGAGAAGCGGGGCTTCCCCAAAGATACGTTTGTGGGGAGAAGTGCTGTTGTCTCAGGGGCAGGAGTTTAGTCTCCACTGTACGATTTTTACGTGGACAGGCCAGTCTTCATTTCTAGTTTCTTCTATGCGTGTTCACACATGGTTTAAGAGGGTGCAATGGCTCTTTTCACATATTCCATTGCCTAGGGGCCAGTAGGGAGAGGAGTGGGAAATTTGGTACCCGAAGATGGTAGCGAGTTCTTGCCATATTTTCCCAGTGAATTCGGGTGCGTTGTCAGAATGTAGCCCCTGTGGATGCCAAAATAGGGGAAGACATGGCGGACAAGGGCCTCAACTACTGCTACGGCGTGGTTTTCTTTGGCTGGACATGCAATGAGGAATTTTGAGTAGCTGTCCGCGAATGCAATTATGTATCGGTAGCCGGCTTTTGGTGGTAAGGGGCCTACTATGTCCATGGCCAGGAGTTGCCGGTGGGGCCATGTGTGTGGGTGATGTCCTTCCCGAGGGCACAGGCCCGGCAGGCTTGAACGACTTGTTGGGCCAGGAATTGGAGAGGATTGGGGTCCAATAGGTGTCCTGAAACACCTGTAGTAGTTTTTTGGTGCCCATGTGTATTCCGTTGTTAGAGTGGAGGTGGGTCAGGGTGTCAAGGGTGGTTTTGGGGTCAAGCACGATGTGGCCCGTTTGTGTGAAAAGGTGATCGCCTTGTTGGTGGGGCTTGGTAAAACGTGGGCTGGTATCCAGTCGGGTCGACCACAATTTTGTCATCATTGCACTAGCTCTGGTTCTGGGCGGATGGATTGTACCGGAAGCCGGGATAGGCTGTCAGCGTTTGTGTGGAGTTTTCCGGGGCGGAAGGAGATTTCATGATGGAAATCTTTTAGCGTCTCACTCCATCCGATGAGTTGTGCCTTTTGCGTGTTGGCTTGGCGGACCCACTGGAGCGATTGATGATCTGTGATGATGGTGACTTGTAGGCCTGGAAGTGCCCGAGGGCCCAGACTATCCCGAGGCACTCCCACTTAGTGGCAGCATAGTTTCTCTCAGCTTGGTTGAGAGTTTGGCTGGCACAAGCAATAATATGCGTTCGTCCTTCCTGTACTTGGGCCAGGATGGCACCGATCGCTTCTAGCAAGACGTCCGTGTATAGGCGAAATGGTAGGTTGTAATCAGGGAAGGCAACAATGAGGGAAGTGATTAGCTTGGTTTTTAAGGTGTTGAATGCTGCAACTTGTTCTTCTGTCTATACGAAAGATAGCTTAGTGATGTCGGCTAAGCCCTCCACAAATCTTCGTTAGTAGGAAGCTAGTCCCAAGAAAGCTCGGACTTCGTGCACATCTTTTGTTAGGGGAAAATCTGTGATGGCATGGAGTTTGTCGGGATCGAGGGCAATTCCTTCCTGGGAGAGGATATGCCCCAGGAAGGCAACGAAGTGTGCCGGCAGGACGCACTTTGATGGCTTAAGTTTTAGCCCAGCTTGTCTGATTCACTGGAAGACTTGCTTGAGGCAATGGAGGTGGTTGGCCCAGATCTTGCTGAAGACGATGACGTCATCTATGTACGCTAGGCAAGTCTCCCTCATGAGGCCACTAAGGAGAGACTCCATGAGATGCGAGAAGGTGACAGGGGTATTGCAGAGTCTGATGGGCAGGACATTAAATTCACAATGCCTTCTGTTACTGGTGTTGAAGGCGGTTTTTTCTCTGTCGTCGGGGTGGACCGGGACCTGCCAATAACTTGATTGGAGGTCAAGGGTGGAAAACCCAGATGCTCTGTATAGGGAGTCAAGGGAGTAATTTATCCTGGGCAAGGGTGTGGCGTCTTTCGTGGTGACGTCGTTGAGCCTTCGGTAATCCACACAGAATCTCATTGTTCCATCTTTCTTTTTCACTAGTAGGACGGGGGAGGACCACGGGCTGGTGGAGGGTGAGATGACGCTGGCATCTATCATTTCCTGGACCTGCTGGTCCTCCTCAGCTCGCTGGTGTGTGTGTGTGTTTTTTTCACCGGGATGGTGGGTGAATCAGTGGTCCCTCAATGTGGATTTCATGGGCCAGGACAGTGGTGTGGCCTATATCTGTTGGTCCTGACGCGATTAAGTCCTGGAAGTCCAGGAGTAGGTGGGGAAGGCTGTCTGCTTGGTGGGGAGAGAGGTGGGGGTAAGGGGGAAGGGAGGGGGGGGGGCGGGGAAGGGCTCCGCGCTCCGCCTCCTCCATCTCTCCCACCACTAATCCTTTGGGGAGGGGAAGGGGGGGGGGGGGGGAGGTTGGCGATAGGCACGGGGTGGCGGGGGGGGGGGGAGAGAGTAGGCAGGAGGAGAGGGCTCCGGAGGGTAAGACGGGGGAGAAGAGAATGGGGGTTCCTGATGGTCTGTTTAATTGTAACCAGGCCTCATGATGAAGGGGAATGGAAAGGGCAGAGGCGATGGTAGCGGGGAAGGTGGGGGCGGGGAGGGAGGGGGAGTATCGGGGGTGGGGATGGGAGCAGGGTAGGGGGGGCGTGCATGTGCAGATGGGCTGGGGGCTGGAGTCTGGAGGTTTGCTGAACTGGAGTCGACGCCCGTAGCAGCTGATGCTTGTCCGGAGTTTCTGAAGAAGGTCCAGCCCCAGGTATCCTTCATACGCACGGCAGGAGGAGTAAAAAATAATGAATTGGTGTAGAGCAGGAACGTTTTGGTGCGCGTCTGCATGTAGGGCCCGAGTCTCCCCATGTATGGGCAGGGGGCCATCCCCCATGTCCACAAGGTGAGCTGAGGTGGGGAAAAGAGGGCCGAAGGTTGAATGGTGACGGGAGCAAAAATAGCTATACAGGCAAGACCTAGCCATTCCCGTATCGACTAGCAGCCTCCCCTTTACCCCATTCAGTCTCATCCTGTTATAGATTGGGGGGCGATATTTCTGTGAGTTGGCCCCTGCCACCATGGGGAGGTGTGGGGGCGGTCCTAAATCTGTGAGATGGCCCCTGCCACCATGGGTAGGTGTGGGGGCGGTCCTAAAAATCCAGCTGCTGCAGTGTGTAGTCGTCCTTGGGTTTTGTCTCCCCGGGGTCTAGGTGGGTGTCCGTAGCGGCGTTGCCTTCAGCACTCTTGTCATCCAAGGACGAGACCTTAAAGGGGGTATCACACGGTACCTGAAATCATGGTTTGCCGACGAAATCGTGGTAACCGCCCACGGAACTGTAGTAACCGCCGAGGATTCCATCGGCAAAACTCTTTTTCATCCAGACCCATTCCATGCCCATGGAATCAGGGACAAAACTTTTTTTTTAAAGTTATAATTCCCTCCTAGAGTGCCTATTACTTTCCATTATAGTATATTGTAATGCAGGTTTTTGTACCTACGTTATAAAATAGTTATCTTAGCTATATCACATCGCTGCTACCAGTGTAGGGGCGCGAAATTTTAGCACACCCGTTTAATGAAAATCTGATGTGACCACCAGTGTAGGGGTGCGAAATTTAGCACCCTTGAGAATCTGAATTAAGACAACACTGTGCCAACCAGTATAACAATAGAATTTTTAGTATTAAATTCAGTGTTTTCTGTTACTGCCAGAATATTAAGATGGCCTCGTTAAATAATTAAAGTAATTTGGTATGCTGCCACCACCCAGCAGTTGCCGGGGAAAAAAAAGTATTAAAGTTATTAGTCCCGTACGATGGAAAAGGGGACAAAAGGCCTATGGCAATAACAGGGTAGCGTGAGTATAATAAATGAAAGCGTGGA